>JAMKQA010248900.1:0-23039 GCA_024699735.1 Posidonia australis | reverse complement strand
ACCGGGTGCTGAAGTTTCATCAGCCACCTCTATAATTACCTCATCTGATAAACACAACAGAATGGTAGAATGAGCCTTCTCTTCTTGCAGTTCATACTGGGTAGATTTTCTGTCAATAGTTGACTCCTTATTCAGGGGAGTCCAAATGCCTTGTTGCTTCAGCAATGCCTTCATCTTAATCTGCCACAAGCTAAAATTATTTTTACCATTAAACTTTTCTACCTTCAAAGCTGGTGTTGCCATCTTAAATCTCTGAAAGCAAACTAACAGCTATCTAGCCACAAAACTGCAATCAAACTGCAAACAATCTAAGACGAACTGCCACGCACGGAACACCCCTGGAACAGGAACACCCACCCACGCACTGTCGGCAGCCCTAGCTTCACCAACCCCTGCACAAATCCCGCACAAATCCAGCAATCGACAACCTCTGCACAAATCCCGCATGGCTGCCCTAGCTCCCTAAACGGACGGATACCCTACGCACGGACAGACGAACGGCGAGCAGGCTGGGCGCTGGCGAGCGCGGGACAGAGCGCGACTGTGCTGGCGAGCGTGGGATAGGACGCGACTGCGCTGGCGATACACGGGGCACAAGCGCGGCTGGTGCGGGTGGTGCTGGCGAGTGCGGGACAGGGCGCGATTGCGCTGGCGAGGCACGGGGCACAAGCGCGGCTGGTGCCAGTGGCGCTGGCGAGCGCGGGAATGGGCCTCCAAACGAGCTCCACCTATTCCTCCCAACGGCGGATCCGACGTCTCCCTTCTTCAGCAACAGAACATGCTCTGATACCACTTGTTATGCAAATATTCAAAGGAAGAAGGAGAAGAAATCAGAAATCACACACAAAACACAAGAATTTACGTGGTTTCCCAAATAGGTACGTCCACGGATGGAGAGCAGGAGGAGGTTGTTCCACTAGATCAAATGAGGATACATATGTGTTCAACCAAATTGGGTACCCTAGTCAAGTTTAAATACTTGAGCACTCTAAATGGTCAAAAGACCAAAATACCTCTAGTACAAGTTATAACCAAATTCAAGACACATATTCAACAGACTTTTTTTGTTAGCTTTTTGTTGATTTGTTTTTGGTGTTCAGATTTTGAAACATGTCTTTATTTGGTTCTGCTTTGACACCATCAAGCTCCATCATGAGTGGTTGAACACGTGATACAGGTTGGAAGTAGGGACAGTACCGGATCCAAAGAATTCCAAGAGAATCAAGTGTTCATTTTGTGCACAAGAACATAGTGGCATATTTTGAGTTAAGAGATATTTGGCACGTCTTGTGGGTGATTGTACCCAATTTGATCAAGTAGTTAGTGAGGTGATGAATGGGATGCATGTTTGCATGGATGGAGGAAGAGCGAAGAAAGAAAAAGGGAAACAAATGGTGGAGGAATTGAGAAATAAAGTGCATGCTCCTCATCTCTCTTGATGAAGACCCATCTTTCAAGAAACCTTGTGATGGAGAAAGATTATTTTGAGATTGTAAATGATCAGGGGGAAGTCAAAACAACCCAAAATTAATTTGCATTGTAAAAGAAATGTCAACTTGGAACATGTTAATACATTGCTCAATGGATGTATGAAGCAGTTGTCCCTTACCACATTGCTAGTTTGAGAAGCTTCACTGCCTTGTCTATATAGAAATATCATTCATGTCTGTGGTATAGATGAATGATATAGACACAAATGATGAAGAAGTTTTTGTTGGATCTAGATTGACATGGGGTTTGGTTGAGGAGGCTTCTGGAGCTGTGGAGACATTTGAACTTAGAAAAACCAATAGAGTGAATACCTCAACTTCTACATCACAAAGACTAGCCCATGTAGTATGATCTTTGTAACATTAGGCTTTCGATTTTACATTAAAGTTTAGACTTTGGTAGCTCATTAGCTTAATATTTCTAATTTCTTTGATAGTTTGGGAGTTTGATGTTGACATTGTCATGGACATGAGTTAATTATCTAGGTACTTGGTAGCTTAATTATTCTTGCGACTTATTAGTTACTTGGTTCTTTAATTATTATTGTTACTTAATACTTATTAGTTATTTAATTTAGATTTTTGAATTAAATTACTTGTGGTCCAATGATTATCGCACATCATTGAGGTTTTTTTAAATTAAATTACTCTTGGTTGAGTATCAGTTTTATATATTCATGTAATTTGATGAATGTTGTTGGTTATATGCTTGTTAAATATTTATTTTATTTATTTAACCTTCGACCATGTTTTCATTAAACCCTCATTTAAACCCTGTGTGGCATTTACACATGTAGAAATACAATCCTTGTCATGTTAGTTTCCCGTTTTTAAAAATATTGGTTGAATTTATTGTAAACAGAAAGGAAAGATGCCTCTCTATGATTGCTTGCTTTTGCTGAAGCCTCATGTCGATAAGCGAAGGCTGGTGGATTTGATTGCTAGAGTTGGCAAGCATGTGTACACAAGAAATGGTGTTCTCACTGATATCACATCATTTGGCACGGTCCAGTTGGGATATGGCATTAGGAAGCGTGATGGTAGACACTTTGAGGTATAGGTGTATATGTGCTTGTTCATCGTTAGTTCTTTAATACCATTTATTGATTTAGCATTTTTCCGATAAAGATCTTTTTTTCTTTTTTGATAATTGTATGGTTTATATCTTGTTATTTTGTATATGTGCTTAGTTTTTTTTAGCAAATTTGTTCTAACTTTTACTAGGTTATTGTGTTTCAATGGCTATTTAGCAATTCATATCATAGAGACTGTCAATTGTTATATTATTTGCTATCACTTGGTCAAGTGGTAAAACCCCTCTGTGGTTTTGTGCTAAAGGATGAAGGTTCCAACCTCATGGACATGGGGAAAATGGGTTTATTTTGGGAAAAATGAGTTTAGATGATTTCAAACTTGAACTTGAATCTTTGGGATGGTGGTTGTTGAGGGGCAACCATTATGCCATTCACTATATTAATATGCTATATTGAATTTGCTTTAACTTCTATTTGTCATAATTGCTTAGAAGAATGGTTGAGGGTTGTCCACGCAGAGGGTCTCCTTCTCTCAGGGGACTCCTCTTCACACCAAGGTTGCCTTGTAGAATATGATATAAATCATTAGGGGGTTGCTGTAAACTTTCAACTCAATTGTAAAGCATGGTGACATGCTTGGACATTTAAAGGATCCTCAAAATCAGTCCTAGATTGATGGACGTTTTGGCTTGGGTTGGTATTAAGATCAATGACACTATATTGTTGAAGGGTGATTTCTTATGCACACATGTAGTTGTTCTTTGTTATTGGGCATACAAGATGTTTCTAGCTATTAAAATTGTCCAAAACTTATTCTCATGATGTAAAATATGACAATTGGAAACAATCAAGTTCTTCTAAACAATGTGTAAATTCAATGCTAGGAATATGAAATGTTGTTTGAGTTCACGAGGGGCAAGTAAAGCTCTTATGTAATTTCTATTTTCTACATATTACACTTCTCTTGCAGTGAGAGGTAAGGTTGTCTTTCTCTCTCTTTTTTTACCTGACAAACTTTGCACTGAAGCGGTTAAAATTGTTGTTAGCAAACTGCATACAATATTACATTTTGATTGAAATATTTATGTTGGAAAATTGGTCATCAATGGCATAAAAAAAATGTTATTGCTGAATGATGACATAAAAATGTTGGTCTGGGTCATTAATGTGTGGAAGCCTACCTTGAAAAAATGGGTATACACTTGAAGTATATAAAAAAATTATTTTTGTCTGTTATTGCTGGTGGACTTGACTGATGTCATTATAGAGATTGTAAAACTATCAACATCAAGGAATATGGACATCCTTTTTTAAGACTTTCTTTGTTTCAACTTAAAATTTAGATTCAGCTGCACACAAATCTTTTCGTAGTCTCATTTTTATACATCTGTTTTATTTATTTTATGTGTATCCTTCAAAGTTGTTTGATTTTTGTGCTTATGCACCTCTCTCTTTAGTCTGGTGGTGTTGGCAAATTAGACATGATTTAGGATTACTTTATGTATGGTATGCAGACTTCAATTGATTTCAAGCTAGATGAGTGTTTCCTAATGAAGGGCACAGTAATGCCATTTGATCGTCATTCATGGAGGTGTTGCTTTTCTTTTGGTTTATAAGTAGAAGGGCAGCAGGTTGTTCTTTCCTATTTCACATGAAATCTGTTTTTTTATAAATTATTTCTTGCTAAAAGCCTTTTTTTAAAAATAAATCTGCTTGTATGCACAAAGATTTCATCTGGGTTGCTTCTATTATTCTCAAATAGGATGTATTCTTGTTGAAGCTACTATTTGATTGGTTCTTTCTCAATTTCTTTTCCATTTATCATGAACTATTCACTTTGTTTTCCTATAGGTATTGATGCTTTATCACATTGATTTCATGAAATGATTTATACACAATACACATTGGGATTATATTCTATCCCACAATTTACATTTTCCTTCTTTTTTGTTCATACTCTCATTTCCTTGTGTCTCTTTATGGAACTATATCATAGTGGCCACAATTATTTTATCTGTATATCATATAATAATTGTTTTCAGGGTTTTCAACAATACAAAGTTGACTATCCAACAACCCACATAAGAAGGCATGTATTTGTGTAGTTGTTGACAACTTCTGAATGGGTAAACTCCTTTTGAAGTATCTTATGAATTATTAATGAAATTAGGCTTAGTTTAGGTCACTAAAATAATGGCTGAAAACAATTGGCCATTTAAAAGAGACAATTGGCCTTCTAATGAAATTAGGCTTAGTTTAGGTCACTATCCAACAATCCACATGTGGCATTTTGTCTAATAGTGTTGTTATTACCACCATCATACTCGCCATCTGTTATTTGGTTATTCTTTTTGTCTCTTTAAAAGCTTAAATCTTAGCTTCCATTTCACCCATGATAATCTTAAATCACTGGCATGTGCATGTCTTGTGCACCTTTGTTAATTTCCCATTTCTGTGTAAAATACCAAATTCACTTGTAAATCGCAACCAGACCTTGTCAGTTTTGCTGATGGAGATGTTCATCAAGCATAGCTGGAGGACCTAAACCTAGGTAGCAGACTTTTCATCGCTAGAATATAACGAAGACAATTCTGTAAGATGGCGTATGATCATAAATTGAACAGAATACCTGGAACCACTATAGAAGGCGATGGCATATGATCATAATTTGAACAAAATACCTGGAACTTCTAGAGAATGCGATTGCTAGCTATAAAATTTTGTGTAATGTTGAAGTTGGTGAGTTTGGCTAAGTGTAACAAATCTTACTCCATTGCTGAAATTATAGTTTCAATTTTATTTGGTGTATGCAAACCATGGAAGTTATCTTTGACCGTGCAGGATTGCCATGGTTAAAGTCTGTACTAACAACATTGTTTAGTTTTCTGATTTTACATGAAAACAAGTTAGTTTTCTCTTAATAGTATCTATATCAGGTTGGAGTCTATTAGATATGTTTCATAGGAACTTGAATTCATTCTCAATATTTATATATTTTTCCTTGCCTCAGGGTAAACTTATGCAGATGACTATGATGGTTCCACCGAGCTTCCCTCAGGAACTGCACTACCTAAGCAAGGAAGAGCGACTATTGCGGTGGCTTGTGGTAAAACAAAGGGATGTAAAGCTTGGTTATAACGTCAGTCATGATGATGATTATCTAATAGACGAGATTGCAAAGCATCCCAAAGGCATTGTTGATGCTGAGAGTGATACTGATGCTGACGATGATAGTGATGATGTGGAAGATGGCTGTGAGGAAGGTGACCCTGCAGCATTGACATAGTAATTTATCTATCTGTTGGTATTCTGTATTTTGTCGTTTATGTAGCATCTGCAAGTATTGGTTCTCTTCAAAATTTTGTTGGTTTTCAGATACCCATTCGCAGCTACTCTGTAACAAATGTAGGGAAATAGGAAATTGTTTGTTCTGTTCTTGAGACGTTTGCCCCTTTCGGATGCACTGTCAAAGAAGTTCAATCTGTTGGGATTGTACTCGAACAATTTTTTACGGTTCAACATATGCATCACATTTAAACCCAAATTTTGATATGATATTTTGCAACTTCATATGTTTTAATCCACTTTCTAACCAGGAATAACTCTCAGAAAGGAAGTGACCAGCAAGTGCGTTTTTATTCATCTTAGCTGATTCATGTATCTTAAAATTTGGGCTTATGATTGGACAGGGAAGTGCATTTTCATACCAAGACGATTGTTGCAATCAGCACACCAAGAAGAAGAGAAGGGATGATTCAATTCTACATCTTGAATGTTCATCCGTTCAAATCAAGTAGAAAAAGTAGTCTTAGTTAAACCATTCTTTGACTGTCGTTATAGTTGGCTAACCTTGTCGAAAAAGAGTTAAAGCCTCTAAGGCTGAGTCCGAATCTAGGATGTGGGATCCGAGGGGAATCATCCCTATGCACTGCGTTACAGAAAAATCCGTCTCCCTGAAACTGTTAGAAGAGGAGGAATAATGTAAAATGCTGATGGAAGTGATGATGTTGAATATGAACAATGTTGGCAGGCTAATTTATCTTGGATTTTGGATTTTGTTATTGGCTTAGCAACTTCAGGTCTTGCTGCTGTATGTCTGCCAGCAATTAGCCAAGTAATATGGTGTCTTTGTAGTTGTGGGCAAAGTCACAATCTCAAATCCTACTTATTAGACATTGTCAATAAGATTATTTCAAATCAAGAAACAACTTCAATAAGATTATGGACACCTCGTATCCTATAAGATGTTTTTTTTTTTTTGTAAACGGTAATCATATCCTATAAGATGTTGAGATTGGCTTTAGGAATCCTAATGTGAGATAGCCAAATTGAATGTGAGGGCGAAGTAATAGTAGTTGAGAAGGATTTCAGGAATTTCTTGGTTGGTGATACCTCGAAAATCTATTTTGGTATTAGCATCCAAAGGAAAAGAGATATTTTGTTTCAAAACTACAAGATCTTCAAAAAGTAATGGCAAAACTAAGCTTATAGATTGAAATTCCAAGGATAAGGTACTTTTTGCTAACCCCATAATACATGTATAATACATGAACAAGATATCATACAATGTATAATGATCATAATTGATAAATCATCCACAAAGCCTAGGCTTATCAAAATTACCTGAAACTGTTGACTCAACGTAGAATCCGATCCGTTTATAACGAATGTCTTGAATCTTGATAAATGTTGCCATGACGGCCTCCTCCTCCTGCTGCCTCTTTGGCTTTTTTGTTATTGTTTGATTGATGATTATGATGATGAGTGCAATGGAAGCAACGTTGAGCATGGGAATAGGGGACAAATGTGTGTGTGAGAGGGGAAGTATTTAAAATTTTAAACAAGATATCAATAAGTGGTTACTTCGGTTTTTTTTTTCATTGTTTGATGGTTGGTTTTGATTGAGATATTATCATCGAGCTGTTTGTTGTTGTTACTAGAAATGTTCTCTTGGTACTTTTGCATGTATAGCTGGTAAAGTTGCTTTCGGTTCAAACAAAGTAGTAAGTGGATTGTTTAAAAAGGAAGGAGGTGATTGGGTTAAGTTTCAAGGATGGATTTTAGTTTTTCAATTCTGAATGTTTAAAAAGCAATCGAGGTCTGTGGAGGCCAGAGCAAGAGGTCCAGCTATCAATTCTGAATGTCGTCAAGGAATGCAAAGAATAGTCAGGAGCATCACATGAGAAAGACCTCTTATATTTCATTCTTGTTGGATTTCACTTCAAATCTAAATTATATTTAACTTCATATAAAGTGGTCTTGGGAGAATGCTTTCGTTGGCATGCTTTGTGCAACTGTACTTGATGGAGAGACATCGATCTGTCACTTAAATTATCTGTGCCTAAGTCGAGATACTTCAATTTCATGGGTTTACTTGATTATCATGCTCTGGTTTTTGTTGATCTCCATGGACTGCTAGACTGCACGGTTACAGAAGCAACCACCCAAAAGCTACCTAATATTAATAAGAAAACAATAAGCAAGGCCGTTTCTAGGACATGTTTGCATTTTTGCAAAAAGGTACACCAAATTTAATCATTTATAGTTTTTTTTTTAATGTTGGCAGATTTTATTGAAAATCCTTCAGAAAAACAACCAGAAAAGGAAAAGAGCCAAACAAAAGCAAAGATCAACAAGCTAATATACAAAAGTAATAAACAAAAGTGAACCATTTTCCCTTTTACATGAGCAGTATAACGTCATAAAAAAATGTTGAAATTTGATCGATATGTTCTCTACTCTTTTCTCTTGTTTTTTCCCTTCTCGTTTCACATTGTGTAACTCTAGCCGTCCTCTCCATCTCTTCCCTTTCTCCTCCTCTGTTGATCTCCTCTCTCTTTTCGATATACTCCTCCCACGATCGATAGCCAATACCATTGTCGATCTCCTCATGCTCATAGTTGTTTGCTGGAGGTGATTATTAGTGATGGACAAGGGGAGGTGGCTGCTAGCAGCGGTGTACATGGATCTAAGCTTGACTTGAAAATTGAACCAACTCAACTCAACCTGTGTGGGTTGGTTTGGATTGACTCGGGTTGGGTTTTTTGTATCATAGGTTGACTACAAAATCTCAGCTGATGTGGACGTCTCTTAAGAGTCCAGATGCATAATTGGTGCCTCCTAGGTGTCTGTGGGTGACATTTTTGACTCAGTCTTCGATTGTTAGGATCTTCAATTGAAAATATTTTATATTTGAAATTAAAATTCAAATATTGAAATCAGATTTGTTTCCGACGTAAGGAAGCTTGTATAAGTTTATAAAAGGATCCATGTTGTAGATTTATGAGATCATCTTCTACCTTCTAGGCTTAGACTTCTTCTCTCTTGTATTTTGGAAGATTTTCAAGTATTCCTCTAGTGTACTCTCAATATTTATCAATAAATTTTTATTTTTCTTTCAATTATGGCTTTCATTTCATGTCTTTTATTTGAACTTTTATTTTCTATCATCTTCAAGAATAAATAAATTTCTAGATCTAGGGTTGAGATGAAATTCATGTGAATTGGGATGTTATGATTATATATTTTTCTTTCTATTGTGCTCTATTGCTATGATTATGTAGACTAGATGTATATTGTATAAATCACTCATCATTCGATAAATTTTAATAGACTAATATTGACTTAATCTTTTTAACTTATACTTAGAGAAAAATGAATTGGAGTTAAATATGTAATTTCAAATCTATTATAGATCATTTAATTTATTTGACTCTATGTATTTTTATTCCTTACTTGATATTCTATGACGCATTGCATATAATTTATGTTTGTTTGGGTAAAAATTATTTAATCAAATATTAAGATCTAAAAGAAGAGATAGAGTATATTTAATCATGCATTCTCAATTTCATATGAATGGATTAGAAACCTTAGGTTTTAATTAATTTGATTGCATCTTGATAGTTTAATTTTAGCTTTTAAACATCAAATCTCCCAAATCCTTTCAATAATTGAAAATTAATCTTTATTTTTGAAACTCTTTTTTTTGTAGGATCGATCTATATTTACCAACGTGCTACCTTGTACACCATGCACTTGTGGTTAATTAAAACATACACATCATCTTTCTTAGCATCTTTTAATCTCTCTTCACTCTATCTTTTGATCTTGTCTTCTTGTTTTCTCTTTATTATATCTTGACATCTTCTTTCCTCATCATTTGAACAAAGTAGGAAAATTCTTGTGGTTTATAAAGTAAAAACAAAAGAACTAGAATATTCACCATTTTGCCATGAATTATTTATAAACTTCAAAGTGATAATTTATATTATTCAAGGAATGTCAGTAAATCATGTCTTTGTCTATAACATAACCAGATTGTTCACCATTTTATGTTTATTATTAGTGCTATATATTTTTATACAATGTGTTATAAATGTAATCTTTAATTCCTAATAAGTACATATAAAGCCTGAGAACCAACGCAACACAACTCGAAGTTTGTGGATTAGTTGGATTGCGTCTAGATTAAAGTTAGGTTAGGTATAGGACTTAAATTATTTAATCCGATCAATTTAGATTGAGTTATAAGTTCATCCTTAACCTAACACATATACACCCTTAGTTGCCAATGGTGGCCCGTAGGGGTGGCTTAGGAAAGAACTTGGTATTGGGGCAAAAGAAGAATAAAGTTTAAATAGAAAGGTCTAAGGGCACTTTTATCAAAATTTATTGTAACGAAACTATACATTGAAAGAACGACTTTTGCGTAACGAGTGAAGTTGAGGATATCATAATGAATAATTTTAAAGCTGATGTCAGGAAATTCGTGTAAGTTCAAGATATCATCAAGTAAATTACTCTTCATATTTTCTTTATGGTTTATCAATTTGAATTTTTTTATATCCCATAACCCACGGATTGATTGGCTTGGGGCCTTAGATTTCCATGTAAAACACTTGTGATTCATAAAATTTTGTAGATATTTCTTATTAGTATTATTCTTTCTTGACAATAGATCTCACACAAAAACAAAGATTTTTTCCCCTTTTATGTTCAAATAATTTTCTTTCAAATAAATTATGTTTCTTGTTCCTTTTTCATAGTTGATGATGGTGATTCAGGAGATTTTTAAGAATCTATCCCCACTACTGGATCTACATCAAGGGAAGCCCTTGAAGACAAAGTTGGAAGATGTTTTCATTTCAGGAGGTGTTAGCATTAGGGTTCCAATATCGGTGATACACCACAATCCAAAATTTTAGGTCTAGATGCAGACGAAGTCAATCCTGGGAGATTTTCTTGAGGCATTGTTTGTCATGGTTGACTTGAAGATTATCCTCTCTTATCTTATCTTATCCAACTTCACCTTCTCATTATCTCCAAAATATTGCCATTCCCTTGCATTTAGATTGCTTATAGAGTCTCTCAGTACGAAGAGGCTGTGATGTTTTTAAGAGCAGTACATCGTCCTATAAATTTCACTTGAATAAGCGCTACCTATGATCACTGATGTGATATCATTCGAAGTGAGTCCTGGTGTTCCATCAAACCATAAGACTGTCCTTGTCCGATCTGAGAGAGGGTTGGGAATGAAATGCCACATCTACAACCTGCTTAGAAAACTCCGGAAAGTTCAAGCAAAGAGTCTTGTTGACCACTTGAGGAACTTGCCCAAACATAACTTGGAACGAAGTATTTTTAAGAATTGCTATTTACAAAGAAATAAAACTGGTAAGATGATTGCAATATGACTATATGCCACTGTCAACTTAAACTAATACGTAAACATACTAAGGTAATGATTGGAAATGTTTTTTTACACCAATTTATTGTGTTAAGCATTTATTGTCTAATAAGTACTTTCAAATGAGCCAACTTATTAAGCTTTTCCGATGTGTTCGTTTTAGTTAACCGCAAGTGCACAACATCCAGAGTGGTATGTCGGCAAATATGGATCGATCCCATAGAGAAAAGTGTTTAAGAAACAAAGATTTATTATCGATTATTGAAAAAAAGACTTGAGAGAGTTAATAAAAGATTACATCTAAAGTTAATTAAAGGGAAGGAATCACAAAGAAACTATCAATAATAAAAGCACATCTAGGGTTTCTATTCATTAGATTATGGTAGATCATGCAAATATCTAATTCATCTCATGTTTTGCAACAAGCTCTAATTATTAAGGATTATTATTAAACAAGAATAATACATAAAAGTGAAACACCTATTATGCAATATCAAGATCTAGTATATCGATAACGAGAATAAGTCATAAAGAAACATGATTCTATAATAATCTATTAAGATGCATGCTAGCATAATATACTAAGATAAAAAGGTATATGTAACGTTTCTTATTTTTAAACAATGATCATTAAGTATAGATCATGAGAATACGTGATTAACAATGATCTATTGAAATATAATTGCAACAGTAGATAATAAGAAAGACAATCATCATGAAGCATAGAAGATGAGATGAGATTAAATATTACAATCATATTCTAGATCTAACTTCAAGAACCTTAGATGTAAAAAGAGATTTAGTCTAGCATGATAACATAAAATATTAAAATAAAAGAAGAAGAAGGAGAAATAGAAGACATAATTAAAAAGAAATGACTTTTTTATTAAAAGGAATCTGAGATTACACTGATGATCTTCTAGATCTCCTCAAAATACAAGAAGAGAAAAGAGTCTAAAATCTAAATGGAGCCCCCATAGATGTACACAAGGGATCCTTTTATATACTTACAAGGACTTGCTAACGTCAGAGAGAAATCCGACGTCACAATTACATTTTCAAAATTAAATACAAAATATTTCCAAGTATACGACATCTGTCTCAAAGATCGAGTCATTTTCCATTTGATTAGGCGCTTGGGAGGCGCTCAATCGTCATATGGACGCCTCCCAAGCGCCCATACCATCCAGATCACCGTTTATTTTAGTTTTTTTGTTGGCTCATGTTTATTCCAATATTTTGAAACGTAGAAAATCTCGTTTTGATCTCTTAACATGGATCTAGAATTTTCCATACAAATCTATCCTTTCTTTTTGACACAATTATTCTTTTCCTCCTGTTTTTCTCTAGGTTCCTATAAAATTTGCATAAAACACCTTAAGTAGCATTATTTATGTACAAAATAGATAAATATAAGAATAAAATATGTATGCATTATGAACTAATCATTTTCCAAGAAAGTTGGTTGTAGCTTTTTAGTTAATTCTAAACTATTAAGGTAACTTCTAGAAAAGCTGATGGATGTTAGTTTTTTGAAAAGCTATGAATATTAGTTATAGTTTTCCAATGATATTCTCAAAAGTTAATTTTAATTACAACATGAATCTAAGGCAATGATGGCCGTAACAGGCGATAGGCAGTAGACGATGGTGCTTGGCTTGTAGGTGGTGACAACAGTAGGAGGTGGCCTATGACAACGGAAAGCTATGACAGGTGATGTAGCGACGACAGCGGGTAGCAGACAGCAGTGGTGGGCAATGACAGTAGAAGACGGCGGTGTGGCGACGACAGATGGTGGACCGAGAGTGGTGCAGTGGCGACTGTGGACGGTAGCGATGGGCGACAATGGAGGAAGGCAGTGGCAATGACGGACGATGGTGGTGATAATGGACAGTGGTCGTGCGACGAGCAGCGACAACCGATACGGCAGGTAGAGGTGGCGTTCAGTGGTGGTCGATGATGACGACGATGAAATGTGACAGTGTGACAGTGGACAGGCAGTGGTCGACGATAATGGTAAGGGTAATATAGTCTTTTAATTAACTCATAAGTTCTTATTGAATATATAAACCAAACAATATTTTCTTTACTTCCATAAAAACTGCAAACAATATAGTTTAACAAAAAATCAGTTTTTCTCAATAAATTGTGTAAGAAAAAGCGTTTCCAAATGCAAACTAAGGTTGTGTTTGATTTAACTTCTTTGGGGAAAAGAAACATATCTGTTACAACTAGAAGACTACTCAATTCTCAAAATGAGCTTCTCGTGTTTAAGAATAATAAAATTGTCAATAGGTTGTTCTTTAATTCATCTTGACAAAGCTGATAACGGGTCAGGCGATCAACTATTTTTCCTACCTTTCACCCATTATCTGACTCTAATTCATTAGGTCAACCCACAATAGGTAGGTTAGAGGGAGAAACTGCTTGATCTAAGACAAAATAATAAATCATTCATGTATATATATGTGACATCTGGGTCTGATTATCTATTTTTATTTATAAGCTATGTAATTAATTGTAATATTGTATAAATGGTTTATTAATGGATAATCTGTTATTTCTTGGATGTGTGAGCTTGTGGTTGGCTTTCTGTGCACCTACTTGTGATTTGGGACCAATGTGGGGTCCTGTTTGAGGATGTATAGTTGTCACGGTTTGCGTGCCTGTTTTTTCTCCCTTTCTTTTTTTTTCCTCCTCTCTTTTCTTTTCTCCCTCCCTCGCGAGCTCTCTCCATTCCCGTCTTCTTCTTCTTCCCTTTTCCCACCTGTGCCACCACCAGCCAGCGGCCCATGCCTCGCCGTCACTTCCGACGTGAAGGACGACCGGTGCGACGCAGGAGGAGGAGAGGATAAAGAGAGGCGTAGGCAAGTGAAAAGAGGGAAGGCAACCGAGAGAGGAGAAGGAAAAGAAGAGCGGCGCGCGGCAGAGGAGGCAGGGGTTTGTGTAGATCACCGATGGAGGAGGCTTCGCCGGGGTGAGAGGAGACTCGCCAAGGAGTGAGGAAGATCGTCGGAGTGTCACTCGAGGTACGTAGCCCTTCTCCTTTGCTCGTTTACATGCTCCCAGTAGATCATGTTAAATGTATGAAATTGAGAAAAAAAATACATGTAAAATCGTAGAAAAATAGTGGAATTGATGAGAATGAAATGGAATGCATGAAAACATAGATATCATGCAGTTAGCATTGAAATTTGTAGGAATATGCAAGATTTTGGAATGAGAGCTACAGTAGCCGTTTTTGAGCTTCATCCCTTTGTGATTTTTGTGTGGAATGTATGGTTGAAGATTTGATGAATGGCTTGAGGGGTTTTGAAGTAGACTCAAGGGTCTACACCCCATGTTTTATTTGTATTTTATGATACTTGTTTGATGAGTCTACCGTAGGCTCCCACTTCCGACAAACCAATGGTTTGTTGGCAGGGGCTGTGTACAGAACACGGGAGATTCGGCATGCCGAACTGGGTTCGGCATACCGAATCCCTGTCAGTTGGTGTAGGAGCACTGGTTTCGGTAGACTGTATACCTTCGATCAACCGAAATAGGGAGTTTCAGTATACCAAAAGAATTCGGTATACCGAATCAGTGATTTTTGGTATACCGAATTCTAATTCGGTCTACCGTTTTCATCCCCTGGCCCATGTGAACAAATGGGCATAAATAATGGAAATAAAAGGTTTTAAATAGACAATGAACATGTGTTAGTGGTGTTTTCCCCATGTAAATGACAAGGAGGAATATGGAACCCAAATAAGTGGATTTGGACATGGTTTTGGGTTTTAGACCCTATAAATGGATAAAATGGTTGATTATGTGTGGTTTTGGGCATGAGAACCAATTTATGATTTTTAAAGCATGATTTTAAATGATTTGAGTTGGGACCCCAGTGGAGGATCAAGTATTGCATGGAAAATAGATTCCTATAATGAAAAAGAATGGAAATGGAAATGATTTTGAAAAGAAAAGCTTTAAGAGTTTTGAAAATGAAACACTAATAAAGTGTTAAGGAACTACGGGAGTTGGTGTCGACAACGTGGTAGGAGTATGAGGCTCTAATGAAACCAGTTGCCAGACACGACTGTGGTTGCTGAGCTTGAGACGGTGTAAGCTGAGCTTGGGTCATTGTACCTAGTTGTTCGGGTTACCAAGCTCGTGATGGTGTAGGCTGAGCCTAGGTTATTGAACCTAGTTGTTCGGGTCACCGACGGTGTAGGCTGAGCCTGGGTCGTTGTACTTAGTTTTTCGGGTAACCGATGGGACATCAGACAAAGACATATCCCCGTACATATATGAAAAAGATTAAGGCCGGTTGGCTGGGGAGGTGGCATCCCGCATGGGGAATTTCACCATGGCAGTGCAAGGAGGTAGGGAAAATGATGTCCTTGCCTACTGCTTGTGTGCCTGGTTACCCCTGATCAAGGTAACATCAGTAAAGAAAAGTGGAAATGTATAAGAAAAAGAATGTGATTTTGAGAAATGAAAAGAAATGTGGTTTGACTATGATTGGACTTATGAATGGTCTTAGAATTCTAGAAATGAATAAGAATTGTGTTTTAACCAGTTACCAGCCAGTATGTATGACTTTGGTTTTGAGCCAAGGGACATTGTGTTTTAGGCTGGATCTGGTAAGAAATATGATTTTTGAAAGTGATTTTGGTTTTGGGAAGAAATCCCAAGTATTGAAAAAGAGCATATTTTGAAAAATGAATTCCAAATGTTTTAAAAGAAAATGCAAAAGGTGTGTTTCTGAAAGAGAATGTGATTTGGAATGAATTTTCAAATGTTTAAAAAAGAAAAAAAGGAAATGAAAGATGGGTTTTGAAAAGAGGTCGGATTTGGGATTAAATCCCCAAGTGATTTCAAACAAAGAGAAAAAGGAAATGATGTTTTAAAAGGGAAAGTGGATTTTCAAAAGAAAACCAAACTTTGAAAATTATAAAGCTGAGTTTTAATGGTTCTACAGAGATTTTGTGGTTTTGTGTGTTTGAGGAGTGTACTAGGTGACTTAGATGTCAATCACACATGTTTGTTTGTTTTTCAAGTGCAGTTTTGGTGCAGTCAAGTTCCGGTGTCGGAGTCGGATTTTCTAGCCGCACATTGTTTCCTAAAGGTGAGTCTTAGTTACAATTATTAAATTTCACTGTAATTAGTGTAATTTTACTTATGATACTATAATTTAGGTAACGTACTCAGGTTCGGGGCGTTACAATATACTTGTAAGAATCAACTTGTATATAAAGATGTACTATGGTATAATATGACAAAGACCTAGTAAAGGAAGACCTTAACTTTGTTAGCTATAGTCTAATTAGTTTTTGGGGATTTGTTAATTAGTTTTCAATGTCTCATTAACTATTTTGTTTTCTTAAATAAGAATTTTTTTTTTGAAATCCAATAAAATTAAATAAATGAAACTTTATACACTTATCTTAAAAATGCTTTATTTTGTGAGTTAGGAGTCTAAGCATCACATGATTTTTGAAACTTAGGGTATAGGATTTCAATCTAACAATTGGACAATGAAAACCCAAAGGACCAACTTTTGGCTTTCATTGTCCAATTGTTAGATTGAAATCCTATACCCTAAGTTTCACAAATCATGTAGTCCTTTGGGTTTTCATTGTCTAATTGTTCGATTGAAATCCTATA
Source organism: Posidonia australis (assembly GCA_024699735.1). Lineage (NCBI taxonomy): Eukaryota > Viridiplantae > Streptophyta > Magnoliopsida > Alismatales > Posidoniaceae > Posidonia > Posidonia australis. The sequence goes on along the minus strand of JAMKQA010248900.1, from coordinate 6,177 downwards.
CCCTAAGTTTCAAAAATCATGTGGGTGATTTCTTAGCTCCTAAATTCTCCTTTGCTCTCCCCTCTCCACTACAATAATCTATCTTACTCTACTCTTCCTCCTTCCTTCCAACTTGTGACTGGTCACCTTTTCCACTTTCTTCTTCACTTTCTCCACCTTGTATACTTCTCTCCATATCTTTCATAGTATCTTTTAACCTACCTTTACACTTCCTCGTCCTTTTGATTTTTGTTTGGTCTTCTCCCCAACACGTTCGTTCTCCTCTACTTCCCCATCCATGTCTCCATCTAATCCTTTCTCCCACGCCTTTTTCCTCCCCTCTGAGGGAAGATTTAACACAATCCATCTGACTAAGCTCCATTCATTCTCTCCTCCACTTTTCTAGTTGTTGCAGCTCCCCCACTTCCACTATCCTATTATCCTTTAGTGTTTTTTTTTTTTTTGAAATCGATAGATATATATTTTTTCTTCTTATATACGTAAGATTCGAATATGGAGGAAGGTATGAAAGCTACTCTCCCTAACTAACTGCACCATAGCAGTTGATTCCATCCTCCAGTGTTGCGTTTTGAGTTCCATGCCCGTAGGATCTCAGATCAGCAGCTTTCCACCAACAGTGCCCTTCAAGTTCCACACTACCAACTACATCTTCACTTTTCTAGTCTTGGACAATCCAAGGAGGATTCCTGGTAGGTTATGCATGGTAATCCCCGAAACTTCAGAGGGGACTTGGTTGTAGTCAAAATAATTGTATCACAACAAGCTTCTAGTAAAGAAATGTCGCTCCGGCGATGCTCTCGTAACCCTAACTGCAGTCGCTCTCAGAAACGCCACTTTCAGAGCCACCGCTCTCGTGATCTTCTCAGGCATGCTACTGACTTTGATTGGGGTGCTTTCAAAGCCAACCTGCTAGAGGATGACCTCCCCCCGATCTCCCAGCCTGTTAAGGCCCGCCGTCGATCGGTAAAAGCTAAACCCTCTTTATCTCTGCCTCCCCCTTTATAGGGTCGTCGAGCGGGGAAAGACCTCTCTTCCCCCTCATCTTCGGGGCCCTGCTTTGGCTCCCTGCCTTTTGGGAAGTCACCTGTCGTCTTCCCCTATCCTTCGAGGGGGAGCCGGCCCTTGGATGGGTGCATCTTGTCTGGATCTGGTTTTTTGATAGTTAAAGACTGTGATTCTGTATGCTTTATTTATCATCCCTGGCTCAGTATAGATATATATGTGGATTGCCTTTTTCTTTTGTAAAGAGTTATCTCCTAACAGCTGTATAATCTGGTTTCTTGCTCTTTATGTGTGGATCTGAAACATGTTTTGGTTTTGGATGCAAGCTATCCCATTTCTTTTTTCTTTTTTGAGGGTTCTTGCTCTCATGTGTTGTGTCGACTCGGGCAACTCTGCTGGAGGTATCCAGTTGTGTTCTTGGATCCCTTGGATCCTTTGTATCGGAGTCAATTTCTCCTTTCTCCGATTGAACTGATCCCCTCCTTCCTCCTAATGCTCCGGTGGGTTTGCTGTCACCGGTAGGTCGCCGAGAAGGGGATCGCCGTCTCTGTTCAGAAGAGACGGTGAGGCCGTGGGCTTTTCGAAAGTCTGACACATCATGCTGCTCCCTTGTCTCGAGCTCCGTGTAGGGTTATTCTCGATATCTTCCCCTGAGGTTTTCAGTGGATAATAGATGTTATCTGCTTAATTATCCTGTGGATATGTGTGCTTCCTTGTCTAATTCGCAGTCTTATGCTAATCACTCTTCTAACTCTGATTTGGTGGGGACCCCGTATTGTCCCTACGAGGCTGTGGGTGTCACTGACACGCAAGACCTGCACCGTCGTTCTGTCATTTTTGGTTTTAATGCCCAGACGGTTCCGTGCTCTATGAGCTTAAATGTTTCTCCTTCCCACAGTAAAATTAATGCTTCTTCGCCTCTTCTGTCAGATATCTCTGCAGTAGAGATATTATCTGACAGTAACCTCTCTCCTACTGATACTTGTTTACGGGGCTCGCGCTTTGCCGCCTTAGTCTCCCCTCTTTCCCCCTCTAGCAATCCTGCTAGGTTGCAGAACAGTGTAGTATCCTCTAACTGCTCTGTAAACTCGGACTCTGTCGGGTGGCAGCTGGTGGAAAAAAAGAAGAAAGCTCCTTCACCCTTGGTAAGCTTTTGCCGTGCTAATGGCCGCTGTTTTAGATGTGGCTTTTGTGGACATTTTAAAAACTTCTGTAGATATTCTGGCTATTGTTTCAAATGTAACTCTTCGTCTCACTCTGTGGCGATATGTAAATACTTTCAGGAGTAGAGGCTAACCCCTTCCGTTGCTCTCCCCATGGTTGGGCTTTCCCCACATAATCCTTTTGTCATCCCCCCCTCTGAGTCAACCTGTGACCTTCTTCTGCATTTTTCTTGCTGTGCTATTGTCACTGATCACTCAGCACACCTAACTAGGGATGCTCTTCTCCATCATATTTCACACAACTAGCCTATCTCCTCTAAGGTGGAGGTTAATGACTTCTCTCTTGGTAAATTCCTCCTCAAGTTCCTGTCCCCCAAAATTAAAAATGAGACCCTCAGCCTCTATGGGTCCTCCCTCCAATCACTTTTAGCCTCCTTCATTCATTGGACCCCTAACTCTAATGCAGTACTTACTCTGAAGGAGGAAGGGATTTGGATCCGTTTAGAAGGGATTCCACACCACTTATGGAGTATAGAGGTTTTTCATCTTATGGTCTCTGAATTTGCAGACCTTTTAGAAGTTGATCTTACCATCGACAGGGTTAAATACCTGGGGTTTGCTAGAATTAGAATTAAGACTCATCCGGGTAAGGACATACCTGATACTAGATTCTTTGCATTTGGGAGAACTCTCTATCCTATCAAATTCAGACGTTGCTCGGACATTTGCTCCCCTGGGTGGCCTAAGCAACCATCCCAAACCCCATTGGCTAGAAACCTAAATCCCACGAAGAAGCCTTTCAAAAACAATAAAGGCTGGAGAGGAAACAGTGGTGGGAAGAATCCTAAAAGTGGGAAACATGTGTGGACCAGATCTTCCTCTCATTCATCTCCTTTTGTATCCTCCTCAATTTCTGCTAGATTATTGCCTACTCCTCCTGCTCCAGGGAAATCTAACATAGCCTCACCCTCCCTTCCAGAAGAAATCACCCCAATCACTACATCTCAGGAGGCAAATCCTATTGCACCTACAGACACCTCTAAATTTGTGGAAGCAGAGCTTAGGGCCAGGAAACTTTCTCTGGCTAAATTCAAGAAAATCTTGGCGATCTATGACTGTCTGGAAAAGGATGACTTGGGCAATATATCATCTGAGATCCCATCTTCTCAACCTCCCACCCCTGTGCATGCGCCAGGTAACAATATGCAAAATTTTCCTGATAATATAGACTTCTTTAATTCTAATTCTTCTTCCAATAGTGAACAATCTTATTTGGCATACTCTGATAGCTCTTCAAAAAAGGTTAATATGGCTAACACAGAGATAAATCATGTGGATCCTCTTCTATGGGATTCATATGAGCACTTTCAATCCTTTTGTGGGGATATTGGCATCTCTATTGGCTCTAAAGATGAGGCCATCAGATTTTTTAATCAGGTTAGACAGGACCAGGATAAGAATTACATTAACTTAGATAGTAACAGCAATCCTCTTAAGAAGACAGGGTCTTCTTGTTCTTCCACTAACTTCTGATGATTATTGCTGCTTGGAACATAAGAGGCCTAGGATCCTGTAACAAAATCAGGGAGCTGAAGGACTTTATTAAATCCAATAAATGTGATGTTATTATTGTAAGTGAAACTAAAAAGGAATCCTTCTCTATAAGGACCCTTAGGCTTCTTGGAGGAAAAAAAATAAACTCTTGGTCACACCTTCCTTCCACTGGTGCTTCAGGTGGCATACTTATTGGTTGGGATGACAAAGTCCTTGAACAAATTAACTGTGTATCTACAAATAGTTAACTTACTCTGAATTTTAAAAATTGTGGAGATGGTTTTGACTGGTGGCTCACAGGGGTATATGGACCTTGTGATCACAACTTGAAACCACTCTTTATTGATGAACTGTACTATCTCAGCACTCTTGTCAATAATCATTGGATTTTAGGGGATGATTTCAATGTCATTAGGTTCTCCCATGAGTATTCTCTTAAGCCTGGAATTTCTACTCATATGAAGAGATTTAATAATTTCATAGAACACAATTCTTTGATAGACTTCTCTCCCAACAATTTCTCTTTTACTTGGTCTAACTTTCATGATCAGCCAACATTGGTAAAGCTGGACCATTTCCTTGTTTCTCTAGATTGGTTTGGGAAATTCCCTTATGCATTTTGTTATGGCAAAGCCAGAGTGGTATCTGATCATATTCCGATTATAGTTAACACAGTTGCACCTAATTGGGGCCCTCCATCCTTCAGATTCTATAAATCCTGGTTTTTTATTGAAAGATTTGAGCAACTAATTGTGGACTGCTGGCAGAGGCCTGCTAATCTACTCTCCCAAACCTCTCATGTTGTTGAGTTCAGCTTCAAGCAGAAAAACATAAAACTAACTATTAAGAACTGGATTGGCACTATTAGGGAAAAAAGAAGCAGAAGGCTTAGATATATTGAATCCTAAATTCAGCGTATAGATGAACAAGCTGAACATTCTACCATTACTAATATGAGTTGGGAAGAGAAAAAGACCTTGAGATTAGAACATCTCTCATTACTAAAAGAACAAGAGTCCTACTAGAAACAAAAATCCAGGATTCAGTGGCTTAAAAAGGGGGATCTTAATACCTCCTTCTTTCATAATATGGTGAAGTGTCATAGAAGGGTAAACAACATATCCTCCCTTACCATTAATGATGTAATGATTCAATCTCCAATAGATATATGTAGAGAGATAGAGAATCATTTTACTAGGCAATTTAACAAAGGTAGAAGATTCAATATCCTCATTAACTGGGATGAACTTATCCCAGTTAAGATACCTCACCCTGATCAATTAGAAACTCCTTTTGCTGAAAAAGAGATTAAAGAAAATGTCTTTCAATTACTTGGAGACAAGTCCCCAGGTCCTGATTGTTTCTCTTTGTCTTTCTTTCACCATTTCTGGGAAATGCTGAAGACAGATATTATTAATATCTTTCAAGCCTTTCACTCTTCCAATGATCCAGCTTTTCTTTCTGCAATTAATCAAACTTTCATTGCTCTTATTCTCAAAAAACATGGTGCCCTTCTGATCAAAGACTTTAGACCTATTAGCTTAGTTAACAGTATTTATAAGATTATCACTAAAACTTTGGCACTTAGACTATCACCTGTGCTGAATTTGGCTATTGATTCATCCCAAAGTGCTTTTCTGGCTGGGAGATCAATAGGAGATTGCTTTCTTGTAGCACAAGAAACCTTACACTTCATGGTATCCTCCAATATACCTGGCTTTATTCTAAAGTTAGACTTTGAAAAGGTTTTTGATAATATTAATTGGAATTTTTTGCTTGATGCTCTATCTGGTATGGGTTTTGGAGATAGATGGATATCTTGGATCCGCATGTGTATAAGCTCTGCTAAATTTTCTGTTTTAATCAATGGTTCCCCTAAAGGTTTCTTTGGGGCTACTAATAGATTAAGGCAAGGTGACCCTTTGTCACCATTACTATTCATTATAGCCACACATGTACTCAATCGCATGCTCTAATCAGCTATGAGTAATAATTTAATATTAGGGATCAAGTTCCCTCATGGGGGACCAACTGTGGTTAATTTACAATATGCTGATGATACCCTTTTATTCCTAACAGAAAGCATTGAAAATATGATCAATATTAAAAGAATCTTATGCTGTTTTCAGACTTGCTCTGGATTGAAAATCAACTTTCATAAGTCCTCTCTCATTGGCATTGGAGTATCTCAGGACTCCATTGCAACTTCATGCAATATTATGGGATGTGGAAGGGCTGACCTTCCTCTTATGTACCTTGGATTACCTTTGCATTATAAGAAAGCTACTTCTAGTATGTGGGCACCGATAGTGGAGAAGATCTCTAATAAATTATCATTATGGAAAGCAAGACATTTATCTTTGGGGGGCAGGTTGACTTTGTTAAACTCTGTTTTGTCGGCCATTCCCACCTACTATATGTCAGTTTTATATATGCCTATCAAAATTGAGAAGGAAAT
>JAMKQA010248898.1:0-32431 GCA_024699735.1 Posidonia australis | reverse complement strand
AAGGACCTATATGCAATGAATGGACCTACATGTAATTCTAAAAGGACCTATATGCAATGAAAAGTAAGTTTTCTGTATTTTATTAAAATAAATGTTTGTTTTATTATTTCTTTATTAAAGAAACTCAACAGCCGCCGGCGACGGAGCTCGCCGCCGGCGACCATCAAGGAGGGCCAAAGAGCGCCTCCTGATGGCCTGATCTCAGATCAGACAATCGGAGAGGCAAGAGGAGGGAAGGAGGAGCACATCCAACAGAGTGGATGTGCCCCCGGAAGGCTGGATCACTCCCCCCACCTCGCTCGTCGTCGACGACACACGGCGACGATCTGGAGGCGGCTGGAGGCTCCAGAGGGCGGCGGCGCGGCGGTTCCGTGGTCCTAGGGTCTCGCGGCGGTAGATCTGAGGTGTCTCGGGCGTTCCGGAGCGGCGCGGTGGCTGGGGGCGTCGGAGCGTCGTCACCGCGATCTTCTCCGACGAGGTGCATGGTTACGGAGCTCGGGCGGCTGTGGCGGTTTTCTGGAGATGCGGCGGCGCTTGCGGGAGGCTGGGGAAGCTTCTGGGAGTTCCAGCGGGCAGCGGCGAGGCATGGGTGCGCTTGGGGCACGCGGGCTGCGGAGCGCCGGTCGTCTTCTCCGGTGCCAGCGACTGCGGGGAGCAGATTCCGGCGAGCGACTTGGTAGCGACTGGGGGCAGCGGAGGGGTGCTAGTTTCTCAAAAATGGTGAATTGCCAAGAGAACTAAAATGTTGCTCATGGGTGGCTTTTAAAGAGAATGAAGATGTAAAGCCTTGGGATGCCAAAAGCCTCGGAAATCAACAGTCCTACGTAGATTCATAGAGGAATATTCACAAAGAGAGGTTAAAAGCACAAAAGATGGAAAGCCAACAGCCAACACCCTGAAAAGTGGTTGTGCACCAGCTTGGTGCTCCACATTGGTGCGCCAGCTTGGTGCTCCACCTTGGTGCACCATGATGGTGCTCCATATTGGTGCGCCATTATGGTGCTCCACATTGGTGCTCCAGTGTAGTGCTCTCCACCTAGTTGTCTGGATTATTAATCGGACCATGGGTTTGTTGTAGGCTTAGGGTAACCAAGATGCCAGATAAAGTTCAAATGAGGTTAGGCTTGCCGTATCCAAAGCAACATCATTTGGAGAGTTTGCCTACAAGTCGCCTTAAAATCGGGGTGTCTACATGCACTACTCTTGCTGAACGCGTGAGAGATCCCGTGTGCCAAACTCCTCAGTTCTACACTAACCGCCTTCCATCCGCCTACGTCCTCTCAGGGCTCGATCTCCTCACGATGTCCTCCACACATGGTGCTCAGAAGGCAACATCATACCTCCACCCCTGACGACACCCAAGCCTCAATGCTCCCAGCGACAACAAGAGTATCATACCTCCCCGTCATACCACAAGACACCTCAACCCTAGCCTTGAGATGACAGTCAAGGAGTCTCATACCTCCAAGACTCGACATCCCTCAACCTCAGGTATCTCGAACCCTCGACCTCAATCAGGTAGTCGCGCCCAACCACCCAAAATGTCGTCACATTCCCTGGTCCCGACGACACAATTCCACACTGTCTCGACTCGTACACAGAAAACCAGGAAAACATTTTCCAAAACAGGCCAACTATTTCTTTGAAATCCACTTTCAAAAATCATTTTCATATCTTTGAAAACTCTTCCAAAACCTCGGCATAATGGTGCATTAGGGGTCCAAGGAGACCACCACTGACGGCCCACAATCCCTCTCAATGAGACAAAACAAACCAATCCAGAAAATCCTCGGAAATTAGATTTTATAAAGTTATTTGAGCCCAGATTCGGCATGCCAAAAATAGGTTCGCTATGCCAAAAATCCCTGGTTCGGTAGGCCGATCTAGATCGATCGATCAAATCAGGTAAATGGTCAATACTCAGGCCAAATTCGATATACTGAAAATGGTTCGGTCGGTCGAAATCTCTTGATTTGGGTGACCATATAAAATCGAACAACTGAATTTTGATCAGAGGACCTAATCTGATAGAGAAACGGCATAGCAAACTATTTCGGTATGTCGAATTCTGCAGAAAATAGAAAACGGCCCAAACCCTTTTGTCTGAAATCACCCCAACTACGACCTCCGATCGAACCCTCTAAATAAACACCAAAAATCTTGCATAAAACATAAGATGTAGACCCTCGAGTCTACTCCAAAACCCAACAAACAAAACAAAAATCCATTCACCATGCATCATGATACAAAATTGCAAAGGCATAAGGGTCAAAATGACCCAAAACACACCAACCGCCTTACATATCCATAAATGGCACAATAACTTCCCAAAAATTCTAAAACATTAAATTTAGCCTAGATTACATGCATCCTAGGCATTTCTACCATTTAACAAGATTTCTACACATTAAATTGGGGATACGTACCTGACAATGCGCTCTGACGATTCTCCGGCCAACTCCGACGACCACAATGCAACCACAACCACGGGAGCACTCTGCTCAAGCTCCATGCACCACGACGAGCCATCGCACACCAATTCCAGCCCTCAAGCACACTGAGTAGAAAGAAGGTCACGAGGAAGAGAGAAACAGCGAAGGGAGAGTGAGAGAGAGAGAAAGAGAGACGGGAAAGGAGGTGGGGTGAGACGGAGGGAGAGGGGGAGGGGGAGGGGTAAATAAGGGGAGGAAAGGAAAGGGAGGTGGTGTGCTTGAGACTGAGGGACTGCATGGGGTAGGAGAAGGAGGCTTGGGTCGTGCATGGCAGAGGCCTCTGGCTTAAAAACCTCGCAGCAGGAGTAGGTGGTCGCGTGCATGCCAACCTTTCCCCCCAACTGCCAGCCTCGCGAACCACCACATTAACCCAACCACCCACCACAACCATGAGGTCAATTGCCAACCTCAACCACTGGCCCACAACACGGGCCCCACATGGACCCACACTTGGGCCCCACACGCACAGTGCCACAATGCACAGTGCCAACCACGCATAGGAACACGTAAATAGAAGCTGGCCCATGAGGCCCAAGTCCAAAAGTACAAAACTACACAACAGGCCTCGGAACAGTAACACCCATCCAGGAATAAATTCATTAAAACATAAATAATTACAAAAAATAAATTTTACAAGTGTTACACCTTTTTAGGTTTTCCCTGCCAAAGTGTCGATTATCACCCTTAGACTTCCTTATTAAACTATTGGTTGTCATTTCAATTACCTTTTAGGATTTCCCTGCCATAGTAGTGGTCATCTTTTTTAGACTTCCCTACCAGAGTTTCCAATTGTCTTCAACCATTTAGACTTCCCCGCTAAAGTTGGAGATCATCCCATTTAGACTTCCCTACTAGAGTTGCTGGTTCTCTTCCACCATTTAGACTTCCCTGCAAGAGTTGCAGGTCATCCCATTTAGACTTCCTTGCCAGAGTTACAGGTTGTCTTCCACCATTTAGACTTCATTGCCTGAGTTGCAGGTCATACCATTTAGACTTCCCTGCTAGAGTTGCAGGTCATCTCATTTAGACTTTCCTACTGGAGTTACAAGTTGTCTTCCACCAATTAGACTTCCCTACTAGAGTTGCAGGTCTTACCATTTAGACTTCCCTGCTAGAGTTCTAGGTCATCCTATTTAGACTTCCCTGCCAAAGTTGCAAGTCATACCATTTAGGCTTCCCCGCCAGAGTATCAGTCGTCTTGATCGCTTGAGTGTTGGATCACTTATCCAACTTGACTTTTTGGAATTTCCCTACTAGAGTACTAGTCATCCTCCTTTAGACTTCCCTGCCAGAGTGCCAGTTGTCTTCGTCAGATTCTCTAAGTGTTGGATCACCTATCCATCTCAATCTCATATCCAGCCTGGTGGCAGTTGGTGTTGGACCTTTTCTCCCTTTCCAGCTTGGACTCACACCCATGTGTTGGCCCTCCCATAGGTCCAAGTGTTGGATCACCTATCCAACTCGATCTCTTATCCAGCCTGGTGGTAGCAGGTGTTGGATCTCCTTCCTCCGTTTAAAACCCTCTGAGTCATGCCAAACAAAAATATCGTCTAGCATTGAAGTTGGTTTCGTGCTGAAACAATCTTCAAGGAGGAACAATCTGTAGATATCCCATTTTGACACTCCTTTATCGTAATTAAATCCCATTGCACCATAGCATGCTCCATACATTTTTAGAGATCTTTTGCTTAGTCCAAATACTCTCCAAAAGCCCATTTGCTAGTCTAGGTCGTTGAACTCCTAAAACTGGACGCTCAATGTTAAACTCCCAAAATTGGGCGTTCAACGTTGAACTCCCATAATCAACTGTTTAACATTGAACTTCCAAAATTGGGCGTTCAACACCTCTTGGTCATTTCCTTCCCATTTTTGTCAAACTTTCCTTTTTTGGATTTAACATATATCATTATCAATATTAGCGAGTCTTTTTACCTTATTTAGAGGTCTTTATTTTCTCATTAAATAACTTGTTTGGCCTACATTTGACCTAGTATCTAAATTTAGTAAGTTTTCAGCCTGAGGGTGTTGAAAGGGTGATTCTGGGCATTCAATGTTGAACTCCAAATTCTAGGCATTCTACACTTGACAACTCGGCAACGCCACATCAACCATTTTCACTCTTCTAAAAATTTAGAATTCAAATTGTTTCCTTTTTTGGAAAATTCCTCTAATCGTGCATAACATCAATTAGTCCTTAATTGTGATTTGTTGCCCAATTAATTGATGGAATATTCCTTGAATATTACAACTGTAACTCCTAGGTGTGTTGAACTCCCCATTTGGGGTGTTTAACATAGAATGCCTAGATCTAAGCATACAACACTTATGAATTGAAAACATTTAATGTAGCTGTCCCAATCTTGCCAATTTTGGATCTTTTTGCCATGTTTGATCCTCCTGTCCCTCTATAAATAGAGAGGTACCCCTAGCCTTTGGGAACACCTACACACAGAGAGATCCAGAGAATGATCGAAAAATTATGAAGAAAGAGCAGCAGAAATTATGAGAGAATTCTGAGTGTGAGAGAGTAGAGAGGTTTTGAGCTTAAGTCTTCAGACAACTCCAGTCACACCATATCTTCATCTTGCATTTCGTTGCATAAAAGGGGGCTTTCATTTTTTTTAATATTTTGCATACTGCATTTCATTTTAATTGCATGTCGTGTTTTCATTTCATTACAACCAAGGGGATAAAACCCCTCATGTAAGTTTTCTCTTCCTATTTCATATTTGCAACTTAATTTTTTGAATTGCTTACTACACCATATTAATCGGTGCAGGAACCTATAGGCAGTGTTGGCACTATCCTATACTAGTTGAACCCACAACATACACATCTTTTCAAGTGTCTCGAGGGCCGGCGAAAGCGAACTGAGAGTGGTAATCACACCAATTCCATCATCCGTAGAGTGAAGGAGTCGGATACAACCAAAGGGACACAAGTGAGGTGGCAAAATGCATCAAGCTATGTAGAATGTGTGCTTCCTCTCAAAAATCCCGTATCCACATCAGGCATTAGTGGAGAGATGGCAACATGAGACTCACACATTCCACCTCCCCGGGAGTTGACAGTATTGTCGGAGCACTGAGCTCTATTGTCTAGATTGTGCTTTAGAGGAGAGCCAATTACAAGGAAGACTACTAAGGGCTTCTTCCAGGTGCCAAGTCTGCTTGGTAGGGACCAACCTTCCACCAAGAGGACCACCTTTAGTTTCACTTTGGCAAGGCAGCGATAGTGGAACCTGTTTTGGCCGGATCCCACTCCAGGTTCGATAGAGGCACAGTTCGTGTTGTGCCATTTTCTACTGGAGCTTATTTTTATGATATTCTATGATTTATTTAGTTAATGTGTTCACACTGACTACCTGATCTTGACCGATTGGATTTATATAATTGAGGTGGAGCTAGTTACACCCACCTTATCTGCGGCCTTGATGTAGTCATGCAAAAGGATTGCCAATCGTATGTGGGATTATATCCCCTATTGACTGTAAGTATTCCATTCTTGCTTGTTCAAATTAAAATATGTTTACTTATACACTATACTGACTGCTTGATTTGCAGCTTGGTGGTACTAGGTGATAGAGCACGTATTTTCGATACTTTATCGCCTACGCTAGGAGTTGTTGCCTCTACCATGCCAATGGTGCGAACCTGACCACCATGCTTCCTCTGGTGTATTCAGCTACGAGGCATATAGATACTTGTTGGATTTGTTGAGCCTGAAGAATGTAAGTCAATCCATTTAATTTCTCTTTCAAAGTTAAATTCTAAATATTCAACAAGTCGCTAATGCCTATTTGCTGTTGCAATGTTTGTAGGTCACACTTCGTCCCTTCGGACGTTACGAGGGGTATGACTAGGTATCCCTCAACTCTGCAAGGGAGCTGAAGTGACAACAGACTTGATTCTATTGTATGAAATAATCTACCTACTATCTGCCCAGGCATGTCTGTCATCAGTATGTAGGCGAATTTTGTATCTCGCTTCCTCCTCCTACTAACATGTTATCTAAGGCAACTTCCCGTGCTACTGCTAGGAATTCCTCTACTGAGGCAACCGTTGCTTAGAGCCGACACATTATCCAGGAGGTTGAGTATGGAGAGTATCTAGAGTGGTTCCAACACGTTGGGAAGCCACATCTGTTTGATGAGGAGCTGTGAGAGAGTCAGCGAGGCATGTAGTTTGGTGCTAACTGTGCAAAGGTAAGCTGAACACTAATTATTTCCACCACTGCTCAAATATACAACGTGCCTGATGTGTAAACTGGCTCTTCCAGGGCTTTAAGGATAGCTTTATGGCCTTTTACAAGGAGATGAGGTGGCATAAGGTAAGCTAAGTCATTCTACTTCTCCTTTGAATGCTTTTCTTATGAACTGCCTCTGACAATATTGTGCTTATGTAGGAACTACGGTGGCAAGCGATGCTTGAGGTATTTCATTGTTATGAAGCAATCAATTCAATACATATTATACTGTATTGACTTACTAAATTTCTTGCTTTCAAAGTGGCACTTTAGAGGCTGAATGTTGGAACCAGCAAGGAGTTCTCAGTCGACTTTGAGCTGGAGGACATGTCCAAGGACAAGGGTCCTAGAGGTGCTACCACTGCTATTGTGAGCCCTTCCCGTGCTTGGGCTACTTCTGGTAGGATTTCACGTAGGCTAGGCCGCAAGTTTGCCCACACTACCGCTATTGCTTCTCAGAAAAGAGCTGCGAACCCATAGGAGTGGAGCTCATGGGAGAACTAGTCCGACTATAGTTCCTTTTCTTTTCAAATTTTCATATTGTGTTAAATTTTCCAAACTGTACTAGACTTGATAATGTAATATAGACAAAAAATACTATTGATTGAGTGAAATGCTATTTTGTTCTACTAGTTACATGTGTTTGATTGCTTGGACTATTCATTGATTCTCTCTACGAGTGTCTAGAAGGATTCGCGCCAGAATGGCGAGTTGATAGTTAAACTACATTGGTTACTGAAACTGCACTTTTTCGTGCCTTCAATTTGTGCTTAGAATCTTCATTGATGAAATTTGCTACGTAGTTTTGTTATCAATAGCAGCTTACAATACTCACTGGCTATATTCACTAGACTCTTGCCAACACTGCCCTCACTTGCCTAAACGACTCTTTCACGTGACTAGCCCTTCTCCTTTATCTGTTCCTATCTATGCAACACAGCACTAGGCATTTTTCTAGTCCGGCCTTTGTGCTTGACACTTCTTCCATAGGTGCTTCTCAGATGTGGCTTGGAAAGCTCACTTCGTAGGCCTTCTCTTGGGGCCGATATCATGAGTATGGTTGCCACCTTGCCTGTGTTTCTATGCTTCCTATCTCACTATGTTCATTGTAACGAGACATTGTTTTGTAGGGTTTTCCGACGATGGCTTCACTAGTCCACTATTCCAATGTCCTCTGTACGGGGATTGGCAAGCCTACAGCTGATGATCGTGAGAAACTCTGGCTCTGGGGGATCTCCACAAAGTTTCTGGGCATGGCCAATGTGGAGGTCAACAGACACCTCTTGTGTGCTACTGCCTGATTTTGGAAGCCTGCTTTCCAAGTATAAACATGCATCGCCAATAGTTGTATACATGCATGCACTGTGATTCATAGGGTCGTCTCAAGTGGGCAGTTTATTGACTAGTCTTTTCTATAATCACATCTCAAGTCATCTATCCATCAATCTATCAGACATCTCTGGAGTCTGCAAACATTCAAAAGGAAATATAATGGTTTTGTAGTGGGGAGCTGGCAACTACACATACAAGTGATGATAGGCCGTTGTTTCTTCTTTCTCCTTCTTCTTCTTCTTCACTTCTCCTATCTTTTGTTTCTGTTTGGTGCAATGGAGTTGTTTTGTTTCAATCTTTTCTAGAGTTGGACAAGGATCAAATGGCTTTAAGAGGTGAGTGATGTTCTCGTTCCCATTCCCAGGTTTGGGATGCATCTAGTCATGTCCGACCACCACCAACCAACCATGCATGAAATAGACGTGGAAATCGAGTGTTAATTTAACATGTGGGAGTTGTTTCCATTCTCGGGTCTAGGATGCTAGGATTGTTCAAGTAAGAATGTTGACAAACTAGCACATGACAATGCATCCCTCGTCCAACGTCATCTTTTGGCCAATTTAACATTTGTTTTAGAAACGTTCTATTGATCATTAATGCCAAACAGGAAATATAACTATACCATCTAAACTCACATATATTTAAATTCAAAAAATATCATCTATTTTGTTTGCCAATTGACCATCCATATTGAGGATGAGCCACTCACTCCCGCTGTCATGTCGTTGCATAACCTTAGCGTTGTGGAATGAGCTACCTATCACTTTATCACCTCTTTTGACGAGTGACCTATGCATGATACTAATTTTGAAGGGCATCAATGCCAACTAGATCTTTTGGGAACAAGATCCTAGTTTTTGTCCCTAGCTGCTTGAGTAGGATGAAAGTTGTCGAAGGGCTTGTAACTCGTGGGTCGACCCGTAGAAAATGGTTCACTGGGTTGGGTTTATGGGGGACTTGATTTAGAAATATGTTACTATGGTAATGTTTGTAAGGTTCTTTGCTTAGTTGGAGTCAATGGGTAGCGGTAAGTGAGAACAAAAGTGGTTGTTTTGGCAAGTAGAGCTAACTCCCACTCTAAAAGAAGTGTGAAAGATCTGCAATCTATCGTGGTTTCTGGCACTCACGATGTTCATGCGGCATAACAATTATGCCTCTCTTCTGAGCCAACTAACTTGTCTATCAACTGGCGAGTGCGGGCACCATATCATCTGTACTAACGACCAATCCCCTATGCTAGAATTGGAGTATTTTGAGGAGGCAACTAAAAAACACACAGTGCTTGGCGACGAGCTGTGGCTAAAAGATTTCGTGGTCCACTTTTTAGGGGAGCTACTCTTCAACCATGGTAGGAACGTTGTGGCTATAGAAGTAACTAAGATTGCACTAATAGTAGTGACTTATTAGATAGATCTAGCTTCGGTCATACCAGCCATGACATATCAAGCCCTAGACCGTTCACTACATCATTGTCGGCAATTCTACAGCTATAAGCCTTTGGTGCAGGTAGATATGTTCTACTGTTATTTTTTGCCCTCTTGCCGAGTATTGAATACTATTTCATTCTATTATAAGTCAAGCTTGTCGTACACCTGGGGGGTAGAAGATTTGCAGCCCCAACATGCTGCTTTTGAGGCCTACTGTTGTAGCAGGCACTCCTGGACAATTTCCACTATCTGTAAGATGTACGAGAGATTGGAGAACCTAACTGAGGATAAGGTGACTTGGCACATCGTCCCTTCTACCAAAGATCACTTTGCCATCTTCTTTAATGATAGTGATATGAGGCTAATCATGCTACCAGGACTTGCTAGGGGTGTGGAGTACCACCTGATCCATGTGATGTGCCAGTTCAACTACTGCTAGGTCTCATCCGCACAAAGCCTGATGCTAGATCCCTTGTAGCTATATCCACTCAACTCATTTGCTATGACCACAAAATTGTCCCACTTGCTACGTTGTAGTATCGACTTCTACAAGATTGCCATTATGAAGGGCAACAGATACCCTTCTAAGTATGTGGCTGAGATCAAGGAAACATAGCCCATCCCTGAGGTTCTACCTGGCCCACCTCTATTTCCTGACGCTAGGAGTTCCAAGAGGGCGCAGAGAAGCTTGGATAACTAATAGGTTGCTTACTTGTTTCATTTCTGTGAGTGGGATGTCAATTTGTGTTTGTATGAGTGCTAATCATGTATAACTATTCTCAAAACTGTTGTTATGTTATATTATTTCTTTCCATGCCTCTGTTCTTGTGTTGTGCTTGCATGGTGGCCCATGTTGATGGGTTGTGGAGAGACAAGGCAATTTTGCGTTGAATGGCTTTTCTGCTAAATCTACATGCCACACCGCCAAATCATGCCATAATGAGCCACTATGAATATCTGCTTCGAACATATGCTAGATACATTCGCTCAAAAATCACATTGATAATAGTCCCTAGCTACATCCCACAGTTAGATGTCAGTTGGGCTCAATAGCAGTCAGTCTCCGTTTGTGGGTCCCAGAACATCCTATTTGACCCTGAGCTACAACTGCTTCTGTTCTATTGTTACGACTATGTCAAACATTCTATCCTCTAACAAGCACTTCCAGCGGTAGGTGGACTATTCTTGTCCTAGTTACATTAGTTGGGAGGATGTCATCCCTGGGATCAATGGATCATAACTTACTATCCTCTATGCATCCTTACCCATCCAAAAGGCAACTAGCATGCCCATGATTAGACATGGAGACTCCAACCAAAAGGTAGCTGAGATGCACACGTTTGAAGTAATAGCTCAATGTATCTACCCAAACAGTAGTTGATATGCCACTGGTTAGGCAATGGAGGTTCCAACAAAAAAGCAACTAGCATGCCCTTGGTTGAATGGTATCTTACTAATCCCCTTAGCCATAATGCAGTTGGCATGCCCTTGGCTAAAAGAATTAGGCTAAGCTTTTCGAGGCAATGGTATAATGCAAAGGAAGAATGATGCATGTTTAACAGATGATTTATGAGATTTTGATGATGCCCTCAGTATTAAGAATGCTTTTAGCACTTGTAAATAAGGAAAGGATAGTTCCAGGTCTCAAGAGACTCCATCTAGGCTCCTAGGTTATAAGTGACTCTGGAACAGGTGGTGTTGTGATTTGGACACCATGCCAAACCTCACAAGACCCTACCCCAACTTTTTTTTACTGTTTCCACTTTCTTTTGCCCCCTCATAAGCATTCAGGTTCACTCTATCTTTAGCTTGAAGGTAATTAGTGTTGAAATTGTACAATTATACATTTTATTTGTATTATAACAAAGTGATACTGTATATTCGATTACTTTGAATTGTTATTTAAGATATGTACAATTTGGAAATCAAGGAAGACAACATGCAATGATTTGTATGAAGGTATACTTGAAGAGAAAGCAACCAACTAGAAAGATGAATCATAGTGATCTTTTGAAGAGCTGAAAGAATATTCAAGAAGTTATCAAGTTTATTTGCAAACAAATGATGCAATTCTTTCTATATTTTTGTAATATCTAGGCCATATAATAATCTCCCATTTTAGGTCAACACCCTAGAAAAATAGGTACACCTGTGAACCATGTAGGAAGACAACAGAAAAATCCTTAAGGAGTGCATTCAAAATATCGAATGTTTTCGGTATACCAAAATTAGGTGTCATGAAAATATTTTGATCCTAAGTAGAACTTTAGTCAGATCATTTTAGGTTCATAATTGTTTTTGGTCTACCAAATTGTGGCGGTATATCGAAATCTAGGTGCAAACGTGTGTTTACAACCAAGACCCAATTGAGCACACTGAAGTATTTCACAATGCCAAAATGGTTGAATGTTGTGGGCAGCTGAAACGTTTTCGGTTGACCGGTGATTTTCGGTATGGCAAGTCAGTAGCTGTTTATAACTGTTGGAAAGAAAAATTTAGGGGTTTAACATCTAGTTTAAATCAAATATTTCTATAAGTAGAGGACCCCTAAACACTTGTAGTACGAAGAAAAATCCTAAGCTTAATTCATATCCTTTTCCATGTGTTCTAGCTAAAGGTGCCCAATTCCCAATTGAGTAAAATTTCCAAGTTTTGTTCTCCTAGATACCAAAACAATGAGCTTCAGCTTTCATACACACATTAGCTTGAATTGCTGATTGGGAGATCATAGTTTACTTGGAGTTGTAAAGAAGTGTTTTGCAAAAGAGGTGCAAGCTTCTCCGGTTGAGAGAAGGATCCAGTAGTTGTGGGACTAATGAGGAATTCATCATCAAGTAAGTTTTTGATTATGTTCAAGAAAACTCTCGAGGGAATATCGAGAAGTAGACTAGGCTGGGGTTAGCCGAACCACTATAAATCACTTGTGTTTTTCATTGTCTCTCGTCCTTTCTATGAATGTTTAATTAGTTACTCCAAATTCATTTGATACTTGTGCATGCTATTGAAAAACACAAAGCAAAATTGAAAAACACTTAGTTTCTCTATTCACCTCCCTTTAGAGAAGCCTCTCGATCGAATAATTGGCATTAGAGCTTGGTTTATCTAGAATTTAGATTTAACCATTAACTAGATAATGGCTTCATTATCATCATTCAATAATAATCATATTGTAGAAGGACAGAGTATTAATAGACTCCTTTCTTTGGTGACATGAATTATAGTATTGGAAATGTAGAATGGTGATTTATTTGAAATCAATCAATTTTGAATTATGGGATGTAGTTATTAATGGTTTTACTCAAAATCATGCATCATATGAAGAGTGGAGTAATGAAGAGAAAATTTTAGCTCAACTTAATTCTAAGGGGTTAAATATATTATTTTGTACTATTAGTCAAGAGCAATTTAATAGAATCTCAAACTATAAAACCTTACATGAAGCTTGGCATAATTTAGATGTTACACATGAAGGCACTAATCAAGTTAAAGAGACAAAAATAAATATGCTTGTACATAAATATGAATTATTTAAAATGAAACAAAATGTACCAATTAGGGAAATGTTTACAAGATTTAGTGACATAATCAACTCTTTACAAGCTCTTAGTAGAAATTATCCCCAAAGTGATCTTGTCAGAAAAATCCTTAGGTCTTTGAATTGGCAAAGGATCTCTCCAAGCATTCACTTGAAGATTTAATTGGAAATCTAACTTATTATGAAGTTCATATGAAGAAAAAAAAGTGAGAAAACCTCAAGCAAAAAGATTATTGCTTTAAAAACCACCATAGATTCTAAAGATTCTAAGAATGAAGATGAAGATGAAGACATAGCTTTGTTAACTAGAAAATTCAAAAGATTTATAAAAAGAGGAAATGTAATGACCTAGTTTTAGAAGTGGTACTTTAGCCAGATAAATAAGGTGAAATTCAGGTGTGTTGGACATTGTGGGTCCCAATGCCCAATGTAGGACACATTCCCATTAGTGTCTTATGCTTGGATTGTGGGTTTCTAGCCTGTTAGTGTTGTATGGTTGTGTGGCTATGTCAGCCCTCATACCAGTTTTGTGGGTTTGTCCTGGCCATGGATGTTAGGTGGCTGGTCTCTTGTGACACGAGTCACGCGGATGTAGGAAGTCGCATGGTTGGATCTCGTGCTGTGCTTCTTTCCTTCTTCTCCTTCTTTTCCTTTCTTTTCTCCTTTTTCTCTTTTCTTCTTTTCTTTCTTTTTCTCTTTCTTCCTACTCGTCCACGTGCCTTCCTCCTTTCCTCCTCCTTCTACACTCTTCTTTTCCTCTTTCTTCTAGGGCGTTAGAGGGGGGACGAGAGAGGGAGATGAGGGGGAAGATTTGGGAGGAGGGAGATGAGGGGGGAAATCAATGAGAGGGAGATGTGAAAGAGAGAGAGGGTGAGAGAGATGATCGAGAGAGGGCTGAGATAGGGGGTAGAGGAAGGTGGCTATGTTTTGTTTGTAGTTTATCGGCCTTTGGTTTCTGTGCCGCTGCTACGCACTGCTTTTCTTGAGTTTTAAAGGATATTTAATGATTTTTGAAAAGGTTTTCCAAAAAGAGAGTTTTGGAAAGAGAAAAGTACAAATTTGAAAATGGTTTTGGAATGATTGTTTCAGTGTTTTTTGTTTACGTTGGGGGCAGAGATACCTAAGGCTAAGGTTCATCGGGTCTTGGAGGTATAACACTCCTCGACTCTCATTTCGAAGCTAGGGTTGTGGTCCACAAGTTGAGGTATTTCGTGGCATGATGGGGAGATATGATACTCCTACTATCGCTATGGACATTGAAGCTCGGGTATTGTCTAGTGTGGAGGTATGAGACTCTTTCTTGAGCACCATGTGGAGGGCACCATGAGGAGGCGTACCATGTGGTGGCCAGTGCGGGTGGGATGTGCACCCCGTAGTTGGTAGTGTCCTGAGAAACAAGACTACCTTCCCAGGAGGGGTTGGCTTTGTGAGGGTTCCCCAGGAGGGAGAATCGCAGGACGATGGTTAGCTCTTGCACAAGATGGCACACCGTAGTAGTGCAGAAGCCATGGTCGCTCCTTAGTGGACTGCTTGTGGCCAATGTTGTCTGTTTGGTGTCGGGCAATTCGACACACTATTTGTGCTTGTGTTTGTATGGAGTTCTGGTTTAGGAAATCAAACCCTAGGCCTAGAGGAGGCCGTGGTTTTGGCGCTTATGGAGGCATAGTGTTTTGGAAGTGGTGGCTCCTTTGTTTTGGGAGCGGTGGCTCTATGATTTGGGAGTAGAGGCTCTGTAGCTTGGTGTTGTACTTGGGTCCAGAGAGGACCATGTTGTGCAGAGCAAGGGTTCTATAGTTGTGCTTTGGTGTGGCTTTTGGGGTTGACTTGGAAAGAGTGGCCATCTCGAGCATGCATAAAAGATTTTGAACGAGCATGCACATGGTATTGAAAAAGAATAGAAAAGAATGATTTTAAAGATGATTTGAAAGGCATGATTTTGTGACCTGCCCAGCGGTGATAGACTGCCTGGTTTGGTATTGTGGCATCAGAGAGAGATGCCAATGCTTGTGTGCTAGGCATTGGTAGATTTCCCTTTTCGTTTGGCAGCATCTAGGTGTGATGCCTATGTGTGGTTGCCCTCGGCATAGGTTGCTAAGTTGTAGGTGGGGTGCATGTTGGGTGACCGTTAAGAGGTCACTCACGTGTGCTTTGTTTTGTGTTTTGGCAAGTGCAAGATACTAGTTGTTGGTTGCTAGTGCATATAAGAGGAGTCACGCCACCACACATCAAGGATTCAGGTAAGTGTTAGTTTAATTTTATTTCTGTTGTTTAATGGTTTTATTTTATTGTTGAGAGTACTTAGCCTTTGCTACATTGTTAGTGTAATTGTTGGTTAATAATAAAAATAAAACAAATAATTAAATGAAAATTTGTAGCTAAGTTAGGTGGTAGCAACTTGGGGGTCATTACAGTTGGTATCAGAGCTTAAGTCCACCTAAGAGCACTAGCTTAGGGATGTCTAGTAGGGTGACTCCGTAGAATTGCATATCATGCATTCCTGTACCTTGATTTTATTGATTTTCTTTGCTTGCGATGTTGAGAAGTGTCTTCGGCTCCGACTCCAATTGCGACAAAGCTAGTGGTTGAAGGACAATGAGGAACCTAGGGAGTGACGATCTACATTGTCATTTGGAGATGGGTGTCGACTCCTCGTTTGAAGGATTCCTAGTGGTTGATATCTTGTGATCGTGGATTTGGTGGGGTTGCTTTGGAGATAGTAGTTGGGGGCAAAGTGTAAAGTGATGTTTTCTCGTGTGGAGCTATTCGCTTGGATTCCTCAACTCCATGGAGCATGGTGTGGTGCTGTCCATGAGTTTTGCATGGATTAAGCACTATGTTGCCTGAGGCTGCGGTGGTGGTTGTTTTTTGAGCAAGATTCTATGCTGGCTGGCAAGGTAGGAGACCCTACGGTGCATGAGACCAAACGAGTTATGCTGCCTAAAGGTTGTTCTCGTCTACGTGGGTGCTGCTCTGTTTTGTGTGCTACGACTACAAGGAGGTTAGGCACACTTCATTTGTTGACCAGAGGATATGTTTTCCCTTTAAGGAGGTTAGCCACCACCTAGTGCTTGGCAGTTTGGTGTTTTGCTATGGAGGGTAGAGTGCAGTAGTTGTCTGCCTCTAGTGTACCCTCCATAGTTGTTCCTACTTGTTGTTTGTTTGTTTGTTGTTGTTGTTTGCCTGTTTGTTTGTTTACTGCTTAGTTCTTGCTAGTGTTTGTTGTTGTTGTAGTCTGTGGTCGTCGTTAGTAGTCAGTCTGTGTTGTTGGTGTTGTTGTGAGAGGATGCCTGTAGCTCCGTCTTCCAGTTGTCGCATCTAGGTGAAGCATGATGCTTCCCAAATGTGTGGTTGTCGTTGTCTTTGTAGTGGGTGTAGAGGATGCTTTGAGTTCCATCCTCCTATGGTCTCTAGGTGACTCGGTGGGTCCCCATATGTCTATGGTTGTCTCTGCGCGACTTAGTGAGTCCCCAAATGTCTGTGGTGGTTTATGGGTGACTTAGTGAGTCCCAAGATGTCTATTGTTGTCTCTAGGTGACTTAGTGAGTCCCCAGATGTCTGTGGTAGTTTCTGGGTGACTCAGTGGGTCCCCAGATGTCTGTTGTTGTCTCTGGGTGACTTAGTGAGTCCCCAGATGTCTGTTGTGGTCTCTAGGTGACTCGGTGGATCCCCAAATGTCTATTGTGGTCTCTTGGTAACTTAGTGAGTTCCTAGATGTCTGTTGTTGTATATGGGTGACTTGGTGGGTCCTCAAGAGTGTGTTGTTGCTTTGGGGTGGCTTTGGTGAGTTCCCTAAGTCTGTGTTGTTCCTTCCAAATGCTCTATTTGAGACTGGGGTATCTAGGGGAGGGGGGTGCGCGTGGAGTCGCGCATTGGTGTTGTGCAGTTGTGTCACACATGTTGGTTGGGACTTGGCCATGGAGTGGCATAGCCCAGTGTGTTATTCATTGTGTGCTATCTAGAGTATCTTGTTTGGACACCTAGTTGGCTTGGTTGGTTGTGCCTCGGATGGCTTTGTGTTGTTTGGGCGGTGGAGATTTTTTTTCTCCAATGTTTCCTTTAGGTGTCCTGTTGTTGATTTTCTTGTTTGCTTGTGGGTTGGATGGCGTAATGCTATTCGACCTATGGTGATCTTTTTTTTCCGGTGTTTGCTTTTGGGTTTTGGGTTTCTGCTACAAAGATGGGGTGAGTCAAGTGGAGTTGACTGCCCGTCTCGTTTGGTGGTGCCGTTGGTTGAGTTGGTAGGTGTAAACACCCCAATTTTGTAAGATTACAAGTAGTCTTCTCAAGAGTGGAATTTTTGCTGCTGGGCTCTTAATCATTGTCACCAAAGCCAACTTGACATCTTAACCTACTCCTATCCACAAAATTAGCCTAAGCCTCTGTTCTAATCTAAAAACCCTAGTAGACAATCAATACACTAAACCATATCCTAAACCCTAGTTATATTTCAAACCTAATCAAACCCATGTAAATCTAACAAACCAAGCTAATAACCTAAAGATTAATTGCACACTAAACCCAAGCAAGCCCATCAAAGCCCAAGCAAGCCCACCAAAGCCCATCAAAGCCCAAGCAAGCCCACCAAAGCCCATTTCAGCCTACTTTTTCAAACATTCTTGGGTTTGTTATGGGGTTGTCAGGGTTTGTTAGTGAATTAGTAAGAAGGTTGTTAGTTTGTTATTAGGTGGTTAGGTTGTTAGCTTTGTTATAGGGTTGTTGAGATTTGTCAGTGGTTTTTGTTTGTGGGTTGTTTGGATAGGGAGAAGTGAAGGCATGCATGGGAGGCAGGATATTTTTTGGAATCATTCTCTATTGGTTTCTGGGGGGTCTTTTCTCTTCCTTTGGCTCTCTCTTCTACTTGTTGGGAAGAAAGCAAGGAGGAGAAGGAGAGACGCAGCAACACTTCTCCCCTCTCTCTCTCTTCGGTGAAATTTCACTCCCAAACCCAACATTTCCTCAACACCTCACCTGCCATCAGGCAAGCCACCGTTCTCTCTCCAGCCACCCTTCCTCTGGTTCATATGAGTCACTACCAGCAGCCACTTCCAACCTTCCTCATGCACCGGCGGCCATGCAATTCTGAGGGGAAAGTCTCCCAACTAGAGAAAAAGAGCTGGTGACTCCAATGCATGCCCGAGCATGCGAAGCCTAGTCCCCCTTGCCAGTGGGAAGAGAAGAGGCGAGAAGAGAAGGAGGATCGAGTAGTGGCGAGGCCATTACCACTGGACTTCAGTCGACGACATCCTCCCACGAACCCACGCGGCACAGGTGAGCTCCCAATCCCATTTGCATGTACGTGTCTGTGTTTTCTTCTTGCATCGATCTGGTGCTCACTTCTTCTACGAGCCAACACAATCGAGAGGAGGGGAGGTTGTGCATGAAGAGAAGACACACCGACAGCCACCCATCCTCGCTCCTAGCCCGCGTTCTCCGTCGCATCGAACCATGCAGTGGGGAAAAGCATGAGACGTACATAGCCCTCAAGCCTCTGAGCCTCCACTCACCATTTTCCTCACTCCCTGAGACCTCCAGTTGACTTGCCAGATGCCTCTAGGGTCACTGAGCTCAAGCCAGAAGAAACACCATCGCAGGAGAAGACGTTGGGCTCAGGTAGGCATCACCTTTTTCCTTGCATGCATGCGTTGGTTCTTCCTCCCTCTTCATCTCTAAGTCCGCGTAGCCGAGTGGAGAGTGGAGGTGAGCATGGAAAGGGTTCACGCTGCAAGTTTCTCACCGGTGGTGCACCAGCAATCACCCCCTCCGCATCGAGCCGTGCGGTGGAAGGAAGAGAGAGAGCACGAAGGGCACAGTGACCCCCCCCGATCGTCGTCTTCTCCCATAGTCCTTTTCTTCTCCTTTAAACATCCATTTTCTTCTTCCTTCCAACCAGAACCCATCGTCGCCTCCGTTCTCCCTCTGACTACCGTCCTTCTAGTTCTCCTTAGTCAACAACCAGCGATCGCTCCTGCCTGGCAAAGCTCAACCTCTTCCTCCTTCTCCCTGTCACCCGAGCAACTCATCTTCTCCCACGGATTCCGCCACTGAGATCCTGACCTTGAGTCCCACCGAAGCATGCCTGAGATCTGTAACCTTAATGCGGAGGAGGCTTGTGTGCGACCTTCATCATGTTGAGGCCTTCATCGTCGACGAGGTACGATGAGGATGGCGGGTGGCACGCGTTGCATTGACACAGTGTCCATGCACGTCCTCCCTTCTTCTGGTCTCCACTAGTACTTTTAGGGAGAATTCTCACGTCTCTGCTGTTCCTCATGATTGGAGCGGGTGATGGATTCCGGTCTGAGCGGAAACAGCCGCCACAGTAGCCTCCACATTTCCATTCTCCTCAATCGTCCAGTCCACCTCCTGAACCTGTCCTCCATCTCCTCACCTTCCATAGCTTCCACTTCCAATCTCCTTTCTTCTCACCAAACCAGCATCCTCTCTCCTAACTTGACGTCCCACAGCAACATGCAACCACGAGAAAAGAGAGAGAGGAAGACAGAAGCCTTCCTCTAGCCTAAATTCACACAGTTGAATCGTCCTCATTCTTCTTCACCCATGCAGCCCTTGGCAATAGAGAGAGAGAGGAGAGTATACATAGACATAGGGGGAGAGCAGCCCATCCTTTCTCTTTTATGACCTCATCCCTATCTTCCTTTATTTGGCCTCCATGTGAATTCATGGAACTAATATAGGTTAGCCTTGCATTAACATAGGGTGACGAGGAGATCTGCCCATTTGCTTTGTAGACTTGGGAAGCGAGCCCAGTCAATGGATCTTGGAGGTGAGTCACCAAAGCCAGGCTCAATGGTGTCTTTGCCTGACGGAAGCAACAGGCAGGGATGGCCAGCGAAGCTCACCAAAGATAGGGCAGGCATTGACGTTTCACGTCTTGCATTCATCACCGTCCACATGTGTTCGCATGCATGCATTTCATGCATTTGTTTCATACATAATCCCATGCAAATCATACATGTCATCTATACATCTCATACATATTTTCAAAGATATTCTTATGTATATCGCATTCTTATGCATACATTTCATGCATTCATCTTCACATGCATTTCATGCACATTTCATGGATATTTTCATGTATGTATATCCTCATGCATATCGTATTTTGCCGCATCAAATCGAATTTACCAGCTACACGACATTTCACACCATTGATTTGACTTTACAAACTTTGTTTTGTATTGATTTTCGTCGCCCGAGGGCGTACATTAACAGGCTCAACAATGCCTGCATGGACTCTAATGAGGATTATTTTCTCTCATTTGACTTTCTCGGATTTCTTAATTTTCCACTGTTTTACGTGACGTTTTCCGAATATTTCTAATTTTCACGATTTTCCTCATCGCGTAAGGGTGTACAGTAAAGTGGCATTTTCAATGCCTACATTGTCCCTTGAATTATTTTCCTTATTATTTATTTTTTATTCATTTCTTTTCTTTTATTTGGTATGTTTTCGCATTCATCTTAGGCATGTGCATTCAGGGTAGACAAGCATACACACACTAGATCATTAGCAAGCAGGAAACCTAGAAAAATCGAATTCTTCGAGCGTATGGGGGTGCCTAATACCTTCCCCATGTGTAACAAAAATCCTTACCCTTTCTCTAGCCCTTATTGGTTTGCTCACTTCATCCATTAGGCATGGAGCACACACGTATTCACTTGCATTCATTTGCATCATTTTCTTCCATTCATATGCATCTTGGTTTTCCTTGTCTTTCCATTAAAAGACTAGGTGGCGACTCCTTTTCCTTATCCTTTTCTTATCTTTCTTTGGTGTTTCCTAGTCTAATCACCTTCTTTGAATTCACCATCTTCGCTGTGACCATATCGTCACTCCTCGTGTGTTTCCATGCTCTGTGGAGTCATGCAAGGTTCCACCGGCATGGTCACAGTTACTAGTGACTCAGTTAGGTATAATCAAATTCTGGCTTTTGTTTTGGTTTTCTTGCTTGCTTGGCATTGATCTATACTTCGTGTTTGTTTGCTTGTTGTATTTGTTTGTACATATTTGACTGTACATGCCGTTTTACACTATTGCTATGCCACCACACATGCACATGACCTGATTCATGACTTTTGTTATGATGTTTGCTTTTCTTCACTTACCTGTGAGCACTACACTAGCACATGCCATGCTTATGCCTTTTGCTTGTTGGTTGAGTGTTTAGATGCCATGATTGTGTGTTTTCTTCCCCATTTTGTATTTGCCATGATTAGGAGAGTAGAGACATGTTTGCCTCTCTATCTAGTTAAAATAAAACACACAAACTCAGACAAACAAATAATAAGGCATAACTAGAGACAAATGCTCACAATTCGCTTGACTTAATAAAACACAAGTAAATGATACAAAAGCAAATTGCATGATTGATCATATAAGGCATGCATCTTCTCCTCTAAGTCCACCTATAGTTTGCGAAGAACAATTCTAGTGGCCCGTTCTATAGCTTTGGTGTAGGGCATGTCACTAGTTTGTCCCCTTTTGTCTAGGTTGTGTCGATGTTAGTAGAGGGTACAGCTCTTTCCTATTGCAAGAGTTGAGGCCACCAACGCACCACTCGTTCATCGCCTGCGCTTTGGCTAGGATTTAGAATGAGAACCTTACTTTTCTAACCAGAGTCAACACCTAAACCCATGAGTGCGTCCCGTGTGGTCAACTCCATGCGGGACATGCATGGTGAGAGAGTGTACTTTAGGACATTCATCTACATTGTGTGTCATTGCATGCCACTTTAATAACTTGCATTTGTCTTTGCATCGTTGTTTAGGTTTTGATGTCTGTTTCTTTTGCCTGTTTATAGCTGGTAGCTTGTTGCGAGGTCCTTAGCTAGGAGCTCGGGTGTCTCCGTTGCGGGCGGCCTCTTGTGGTTGTTTTCTCTTGCCTTTTCCCGAGCTATTGGTCACTTTTGACAGTAGTTCGTCTTAGAGTTCGTGCATTTGTCTTTGCCGTAGTTCCATTCATATTCGTTCACAGTCAGCCATGGCCCGATCGACCAGCAAGCCCCCTGTTGTTGTTCTGGAGGAAATCCTGGATTCGGTTCCTCCATCTTTCACTTCTTCTGATTCTCCTTCCCTCCATGCATTCCGTTTTAGGGTTCAAGGAGACTATGAACCCACATTAGGGCATTCACAAGCACTCATCACTCAGGAGTCTATCACCAAATCCATTGCGGTGATCACCACATAGGCTCTAGAAGTGCCAGATGCACCTCTTTCCTCGAGCTTTCCCGTTCCAGGAATTCAGTCGGCTGTAGCTACTTCTGCCATAGGGTCAGTCCCTCTTCTGCTCTTGCCTTCAGACCCATTCATCGATGAGTCTTTTGCCATGCAACCACAACATTTGATGGCTCTCGCAAAGAGGCTGCAAGACATGGCCCTCTATCCTGATCCTAGCTCTACTCCTTTTCCCTTGACCCCTGAGGTTCCAATGCATACCACGTTAGCGTTGATGGCTCATTCCATAGCACTTTCGCCCATGACATCGCCTCAACTCTTCACTGCTCCAGCGATGAGGGTGTCATCTTTGCCGCCTACACCTTCACTGCACCATGCACAGCATCTGACTCTACCACCTGGTGGCCAGTCATTTGGGCTGGCTGAAGAGCAGTATGCCTCAAGCTTGTTGCCCAGAATCATACCGACGCAACAATTGTTGCCCCCTCACTCTTCATCTTACACAACACAGCACGCAATCCATTCATTCCCTTTGCATCAGATTCAGGCTCATCCACGCATGACATCATTACACTCAGCGCCTACGCACAGGTATGCTAGCCCATACGCTTTGACACTAGGAGGCATTAGGGTGGATTTGGAGGAGTGTACATGCGCAAACCATATAGCATACGTGGCACCAGCATCAGCTGCTCCTGTCTCGTTAGCAACAACTTCAAACGCCCTCCTAGCGAGGATTGGCGATCTAAAAAGAGCGCTTTGTCAAGTGCAAGGCTAGGAACACTAGTCCTACCACTTCTAGGACCTCTACTATTTTCCAGAGGTAATAGTCCCCTCAAATTTCCACATCTCGGAATTTGAAAAATATAACGATAACGACTGCCCAATATCCCATTTGAAGGCATATTGCGGAGACCTCACGCAGCTTCAAGGCTATGAGAGGCTTTTGATCCGCTTGTTCCAGAAAAGTCTGACAGGGCCGGCACTTCGATGGTTCACATCCCTCGACATGGCCTCTATCAAGACTTGGAACGACCTCTCTAAGGCGTTCCTAGAGCAATACTCCTTCAATCTTGACTTGATACCCAAGCGAGAGGATCTTGTCGCAATTCGGCAAGGCCCCTACGAGTCATTTAGGGAGTAGGTGGGTCATTGGCGTACACTAGCCTCCTAGATCAAGAATAGACCCTCTGACGAGGAGTCTATTGAGATCATTATAAGAAGAGCACAACAAGTGACTAGGGCTCTGCTTAGCATTCAGCCTATCACTACTTTTGCATCACTGATTCGGGTTAGCACTCGCATGAAGAGTTTACTGAAAGGTGGGAACTTCCCTGCACTCTCTGCATTCGCCAAGCAGGCCACTTCTTCTAGTTACAACTTCAACAATAACACTATTAACACCAACAATGTCAAGAGGGCAATCGTCGCCTTCATCAAGCCTTCCACGAAGCCTACTAGAGTAGAGAGCCAGCATGATCTAAACCAATTAGTAGTTGCACCTAGTTATCCACATATCACATACACACACTCCACCATTAAACTAGTGCGTCACGTCACACCAATTCGACAAGCAAAACAACCTAAGCGGAGGCAGGTCGTTGCACTGAAAGTGACTTCACTCCACTTGGTAGGCCGCTGAGTGCCCTCTTCCCTTAGGTTGTGTCGCTTCTACGACTCTTGGATCTTCGTCTTCCACTGAACCCACTCCCAAGGTGGTATGACACAAATGCACATTGCGATTATCATCAAGCCCTGGGGCACTCGACTAATGATTGCCACACTCTCTAGGATGTTGTTCAGAGCTTGATCGGCAAAGGAGCTATTGTCGTTAGTGCGCAGGAGGCAGTATCCACACCTGCACCAACATCTGCACACCCTAGTGTAGCCAACCTCTCCTCACTTGAGCCTGCAAGCTCTGAAGAGGTCTTAACTTTGGGGGATTTATCTTCTCTCTCTCGACCTTTTACGACCCCATCAGCCTTGATCCTTCTCTTACTGATTCCTAGCTCGATCCAGTGATACATCTATGCACCATTCCTTTTCCTATTTCCTTGCGAAAGGTCTAGCTTGAAGTTTGTCGACTTGTCGTGCACCAGTCTGACTCAAAGTGCATAGATACCCTAAACCCTAGAGTGCAGCAATTACAGACACTTCAAAATCAACAATAAGCATAGTCTTCCCAGCTAGCAATGGAAGCTCAACAACAGCAACTGAAGTCGTATCCTTTTTTCTTTGTTATTTCATTTTTTTTGCATTGTCATCATGCATTCAAAAGAAAGAAAAGAAACGAAAAGCAAGCATCCAAAAGAAGAAAAATACAAAAAAATTAGAAAACAAAAAAAAACCAAAATACTTTGCATGTTAATAACTTTACCCAATGACAAAAATTGAAAAATTTGCCTGCGTCGGATTGGAATGCTCTTCCTTAGATGGCACTACTTAGATGACCAAGTAACGAGGGAGCCACCACCTATCAGGGCCAGATGAAGTGCCCAAACTCCACAGGGTCCCAGCACCTCCAAGAGGGAGATAAAATGCTAGGGTGACTGAGTGTGTGAGTCAAAAAGAAATATACCTTTGCATGAGCATAAAAGAAATTAGAAGATAGAAGGCGAAGAGAGAAATTAGCCCAAGAGTAAGAGGCATGTGACGTAGCTTTATCCCTACCATACTTTGGAGACGAGTTGAAGCATGAGCTTGTAAATCCACACCTTTGAAGGGTTGCCCCCCCTTCCTTCAGAAAAAGCCTCCAACCCAGACTAAGCGCCTTTTACCTCCAAGTCAGGTATAGAGTGAAGTCATACGCCTATGAGGGACGAAAAATAAATCATGTAAACTCAAAAGAGCAGGTGCAGGACCTTAAAGAGTTTGGCATGGAGTCCGGTCTATCCCACCACCACACAGCGAGCTTGAGTGCCACCTCTTATCCTACAAGAGCCACCCACAACTTGTGAGTCTTTGTAGGGCTAGTTGAGGTAAAGGTGTTCTCCTCCAAAAGTCTTGAAACTTTCCAACCCAACCGAGGGCAAACAAACAAAAATACCAACAAACAAAAGTCATAGTTGATCAATAAAACATGTTTATCTGGTTAAGTAATAGCTTCACCCATCATCCATCAACATGTTTCCATACAATAATAGAATCCATCACTACCATTACCTTGCTTGCTGCAGTCTTTCTACTTGCATTTCGCATTGCATTACAGAGTTTCGTTGAGCGTCTCTAATCAGGTACATTTCAGCTACACTATGGTCAAAGCACACGTAAATTGAGATTACCTTCCAGTGCACAGGCTACACAAACCAATAGAATCAGTAGCATCGACAATAATATCCTTACGATCAACCAAGTTCCACTGGCACTACTTGGGGAATATCCAGTGATTGCATAAACAAGGATAGAATGTCTAGAGCACTTGTAGCCAAACCCCCATGACATTTGGCAGCTTGACTCGATACTAGGGGCATCAATTTTGCCTTGACTGCAACAACTGTATCCGGATGTCAATTCTGTTCACCAAGAGGATGTCAACTGCTCTTTGGATAGAACCCATGCATCAGGCATTTCACGAGGCACAGACTCACGACTTATGGTGCAAAGAGTCTAGACTAGAATCTCTAGCCAGAATATTCGGATTGTTCTGAGAAAATGCAGCATAAGATCATGCTTCCAGCATAGCAGTCAAGTGTATATTCCTATATGGGAGTGACAATCACTACGACTACAATGCTTATAGAGCTACAACCACAAGCAGCATCCCTAATCCTAGAATGTCAGTTTTCATTCCTGTAGGCCATAGATACCCACTTCCCTTAGAAATGTCGGGTACGAGCAGTGAAATTCAACACAATTTGCGAACAGCATTAGTTCAAAGCAATCATAGTTTCATGTGCGCCCACAAGTAAGTGCTTCCTATCAAATCTCTGTTGGCTAAACCATTTGTCTAGGCCCCCCAACTTTCTTCTGTTCCTTTCTTTCAACAACATCCTTAGCGTTCCGATACTAGGGGCATGTTAGCTACCTTTTAGTATTATCTCCTGATACCAGGGTCATGTTAGCTACCTTTTGGTATTATCTCCTTATACAAGGGGCATGTCAACTGCCTTTTGGTATTATTCTCTTAACGTCAATATCATGTCAGTTGCCCTTTTGGTCTCCTCCTTCCGAACTATCACCGACTGCTTCTCAGTTGGCGAGTTCGCTTTTCTAGCTTTCTAAACCGTCACCGACTACTTCTCGATTGACGTGTTCGTTTATCCTCCTTTCGAACCGTCACTAGATGCTTCTCGGTTGATTTGTTCGCTTTTCTGCCTTCCAAACCATCACTGACTATTTCTCGGTTGATGTGTTCGTCTATCCTCCTCCTGAACCGTCACTAACTGCATCTTGGTTGGCGAGATCGCTTTTCCTCCTTTTGAACCGTCATCGGCTACTTCTTGGTTGACGTGTTCACGTTTCTGCCTTCCGAACCATCACTGACAACTTCTCGGTTGATGTGTTCGTCTATCCTCCTCCCGAACCGTCATCGACTGCTTCTCAGTTGACGTGTTCGTCTATCCTCCTTTCGAACCATCACCGACTACTTCTCGGTTGACGTGTTTGCTTTTCTACCTTTCGAACCATCACTGATTGCTTCTCAGTTGATGTGTTCATCTATCCTCCTCCCCAACTATCATCGACTGCTTCTCGATTGGCAAGTTCGCTTTTCTTGCTTTTCGAACCATCACTGACTGCTTCTCGATTGACGTATTTGTCTATCCTCCTTTCAAACCATCATCGACAGTTTCTCGGTTGGCGAGTTCACTTTTCTAGCCTTCAAAACCGTCACCGACTGCTTCTCGGTTGGCGAGTTCGCTTTTCCAGCCTTCCAAACCATCACAGACAACTTCTCGGTTGGCGAGTTTGCTTTTTCAGCCGTCTGAACCGTCACCGACCGCTTCTCTGTTGGCGAGTTCACTTTTCCAGCCTTCCGAACCATCACCGACTGCTTCTCGGTTGTCGAGTTCATTTATTTCGCCTTTTGAACCGCCATCAACTGTTTCTCATTTGGTGAGTTCACTTTTTCAGCCTTTCGAACCGTCACCAAGTACTTCTTGATTGGCAAGTTCAGTTTTCTAGCCTTCTGAACCGTCACCGACTGCTTCTCTGTTGTTGAGTTCATTTATTCCGCTTTCCGAACCTTCACTGACTACTTCTCAGTTGTCAAGTTCATTTATTCCGCCTTCCGAACCCTCACCGACTACTTCTCGGTTGACGAGTTTGTCTATCGTGCCTTCCGAGCCGTCACCGACTGCTTCTCGATTGATGAGTTCGTTTATCCAGCTTTCTAACCTGTCACTGACTACTTCTCGGTTGATGAGTTCGTTTATCCTGCTTTCCGACCTGTCACTAACTGCTTCTCAGTTGACGAGTTCGTTTATTCTGCCTTCCAAACCATCACTGACTGCTTCTCGATTGATGTGTTCATTTATCCTCCTTCTGAATAGTCACCGACTGCTTCTCATTTGACGTGTTCGTTTATCCTCCTTTTGAATCATTACTGACTGCTTCTCGGTTGAGGAGTTCGTTTATCCTGCCTTCCGAACCACCACCGACTGCTTTGTGTTTCAGCATCATTTTCATGCTTGCATTTTGCATCTAGGCTCCTGTGTCTCCATCGTGAGTTTGGCATATATTTTCTACATTGGCGTTTTGGTGGTAGGTCATCACTTTTGGTGCATACACCGGCTAAGTGGCTTGCTACCAATAGCTAACACTTTCTTGAGGCTTCGGGTGGGGTGTCGTTGTTAACCCTTAGCATCAATCTCGTTTCTATTCATCCCTCGACCTCGCTCAGAGAGGGGCATCTGTAGACATCTCAATTTTGCAGGATTGCAGGTAGTCTTCTTAGGAGTGGAATTTTGGCTGCTGCGCTCTTAATCATTGTCACCAAAGCAAACTTGACATCTTAACTAATCCTATCCACAAAACTAGCCTAAGCCTTTGTTCTAATCTAAAAACCCTAGTAGACAATCAATACACTAAACCATATCCTAAACCCTAGTTATATTTCAAACCTAATCAAACCCATGTAAATCCAACAAACCAAGCTAATAACCTAAAGATTAATTGCATCCTAAACCCAAGCAAGCCCACCAAAGCCAATCAAAGCCCAAGCAAGCCCACCAAAGCCCATTTAAGCCCACTTTCTCAAACATTCTTGGGTTTGTTATAGGGTTGTTAGAGTTTGTTAGTGAATTAGTTAGAAGATTGTTAGTTTGTTATTAGGTGGCTAGGTTGTTAGGTTTGTTATGGGGTTGTTGAGATTTGTTAGTGGTTTTTGTTAGTGGGTTGTAAGGATAGGTTGTTATTGAGGTGATTTGTTAGGGTTGTTAGTGGTGTCTTGGAGGGGTCGTTACGGGACGAGCTCTTCCCTATGTAAGGAAAGGTGAAGGAATGCATGGGGGCGGGCTCTTTTCTGGAATCATTCTCTTCTGGTTTCTAGGGGGTCTTTTCTCTTCAACTGGCTCTCTCTTCTGCTCGTTGGGAAGAAAGCAAGGAGGAGAAGGAGAGACGCAGCAACACTTCTCCTCTCTCTCTCTCACTTTAGTGAAATTTCACTCCCAAACACTCCATTTCCTCAACATCTCACCTGCCATCAGGCTAGCCACCGTTCTCTCTCCATCCACCCTTCCTTCCTCTAGTTCATCTGAGTCACTACCAGCAGCCACTTACGACCTTCCTCATGCATCGACGGCCATGTAGTTTTGAGGGGAAGGTTTCCCAACCAGAGAAGAAGAGCTGGTGACTCCAATGCATGCCCGAGCTTGCAAAGCCCAGTCCATCTTGCCAACTGGAAGAGAAGAGGCGAGAAGAGAAGGAGGATCGAGCAGTGGTGAGGCCATTACCACTAGACTTCAGTCCACGACATGCTCCCACGAACCCACGCAGCATAGGTGAGCTCCCAATCCCATTTGCATGTACGTGTCTGTGTTTTCTTCTTGCATCGGTCTAGTGCTCTCTTCTTCTACGAGCCCGTATAGTCGAGAGGAGGGGGAGGTTGTGCACAAAGACAAGACGCACCGGCAACCACCCTTCCTCGCTTCTAGCCCGCGTTCTCCGTCACATCGAGCCATGTAGTGGTGAAAAGCATGAGACGTACGTAGCCCTCAGAACTCCGAGCCTCCACTCACCATTTTTCTCACTCCTTGCAACCTCCAGTTGCCCTGCCAGACGCCTCTAGTGCTGCTGAGCACGAGCCGGAAGAGACACTGTCGCCAGAGAAGATGTCGGGCTCAGGTAGGCATCCTCACCCTTTTCCTTGGATGCATGTGTTGGCCTTTCCTCCCTCTTTATCCCTGAGTCCACATAGCCAAGTGGAGAGTGGAGGTGAGAGTGGAAAGGGTGCCCTGGCAATCACCCCCTCCGTGTCAAGCCGTGCAGTGGAAGGAAGAGAGAGAGCACGAAGGGCTTAGTGACCTCCCCCTGGTCTTCTTATTCTCCCTTAGTCCTTTTCTTCCCCTTTAAACATCCATTTTCTTCTTCCTTCCAATCGGAACCCATCGCCGCCTCTGTTCTCCCTCTGGCCACCATCCTTCTAGTTCTCCTCAGTCAACGACCAGCGGTCACTCCTGCCAGGCAAAGCTAAACTTCTTCCTCCTTCTCCCTGTCACCAAAGCAGCTCGTCTTCTCCCATGGATTCTGCCTCTGAGATCCCGACCTTGAGTCCCACCGAAGTGTGCTTGAGGTCTGTAACCTTGGATGCAGAGGAGGATTGCGTGCGAGCTTCATCATGCCAAGGCCTTCATCGTCAATGATGAAGGCCTAGTGTCCATGCACGTCCTCTCTTCTTCTAGTCTCCACCACCCCATATTCACACAGTCGAATCGTCCACATTCTTCTTCACCCATGTAGCCCTTGGCAATAGAGAGAGAAAGAGGAGAGTATATGAAGACATAGGGGGGGAGTAGCCCATCCTTTTCTCTTTTATGACCTCATCCCTATCTTCCTTTATTTGGCCTCCATGTGAATTCATGGAACCAACATAGGTTAGCCTTGCATTAGCATAGGGTGACGAGGAGATCTACCAATTTGCTTTGTAGACAGGTCAAAGGAATCTCGATGATGGACTTGGGAAGCGAGCCCAGTCGACGGATCATGGAGGTGAGTCACCAAAGCAAGGCTCAGTGGCGACTTTGCTTGACGAGGATGGCAAGCCAAGCTCACCAAAGATAGGGCAAGCATTGACATTTCACGTCTTGCATTCATCACCATCCACATGTGTTCGCATGCATGCATTTCATGCATTTGTTTCATACATAATCCCATGCACATCCATACATGTCATCTATACATCTCATGCATATTTAAATATATATTCTTATGCATATCGCATTCTTATGCATACATTTCATGCATTCCTCTTCACATGCATTTCATGCACATTTCATGCATATTTTCATGTATGTATATCCTCATGCATATCATATTTTGCCGCATCAAATCGAATTTACCAGTTACGCGACATTTCACACCTTTGATTTGACTTTACAAACTTTGTATCGTATTGATTATCGTCGCCCGAGGGCGTACATTAACAGGCTTGACAATGCTTACATGGACCCTAATTAGGATTATTTTCTCTCATTTAACTTTCTCGGATTTCTTAAGTTTCCGCTGTTTTACGTGACGCTTTCCAAATATTTCTGATTTTCACGATTTTCCTCATCGCCCAAGGGTGTACTGTAAAGTAGCATTTTCAATGCCTACATTGTCCCTTGGATTATTTTCCTTATTGTTTATTTTTTATTCATTTCTTCTCTTTTATTTGGTATGTTTTCGTATTCATCTTAGGCATGTGCATTCAGGGTAGACAAGCATACACACACTAGATCATTAGCAAGCAGGAAACCTAGAAAAACCAAATTCTTCGGCCGTATGGGGGTGCCTAATACCTTCCCCATGCATAACAAGAATCCTTACCCTTTCTCTGGCCCTTATTAGTTTGCACACTTCATCCATTAGGCATGGAGCACACAGTTATTCACTTGCATTCATTTGCATCATTTTCTTCCATTCATATGCATCTTTGTTTTCCTTGTCTTTCCATTAAAAGACTAGGTGGCGACTCCTTTTCCTTATCCTTTTATTATCTTTCTTTGGTGTTTCCGAGTCTAGTCTCCTTCTTTGGATTCACCATCTTCGTCGTGACCAAATCGGGATTCCTCGTGTGTTTCCACGCACCATGGAGTCGTGTAGGGTTCCACTGGCATGGTAACAGTAGGTGTGATCCCACGTGTTTTCCTTTGTGTGGCTGTTTCCATATTTAGGTGTTACTATTCTCGGGGATCTAGCAGAGCATCTTCGGGATAGTGATACCATGGAGAGATCCTCTAGGAAAGAGGAACAACTCATGTTAGTTTGGATGCTCTTGTTGGGAGTTGTCTTAGTTTGGAGTTCCATTTGACTTTGACTCCTGAGTGGTCCTTACCTTTGGTGTGGTTGTTTCACTGGAAGTAGTGGTTCATGTGGCCCTAGACTCTAGATTGTTGTATCTTTGACATTAGCTTCTTGCTTAATAAGTGACTTAAGTGTGTTTTGGCGGTCTCGCATCTAGACCTGCAAGGCTACTGTCGCAGTAAGCAGTGATGAGTCCACCAATATCCTTTTGGGTTGGGATAAGTTCCTGCTGTGATGAGGCAACGTGGTGATTTGTGGTTCTTGCCAATTAGGAGAATCACGAAAGGAACTATCCACCCACGTGTTTGGTGTTGGCCATAGTGGAGGTTGTGCTCTAGATCTAGTAGAGTGTCGATCTGGGAAATAGTTCCTAGAGACAGATAGCACATGATTGGCTAGTCTGTTGGTGCACTCTAGATCCGTGAAGAGCTTTGTTGTGTCTCAGTAGCCAGATTTCTCTTGTACCTAGGTGTGACCATGCCGGTAGAACCCCTAGGCGCAGTTCACCAAACCTACTCCGGTGTGCGGAAACACACGGGGAGATCCAATATAGTCACAGCGAAAATGGTGAATCCAGAGGAAGAGACAAGACTCGGAAACACCAAAGGGAAGACAGAAAGGATAAAGAAAGGAGTCGCCACCTAGTCTTTTAATGGAAAGACGAGAAAAACCAAAAAAACCACAAAAAGGCAGAAAGCAAACAAGATGCAAAGATGCATGTGTGATCCGTGCCTAATGGATAATGCAAGATGAATGTGGGCCAG
>JAMKQA010248897.1:0-22246 GCA_024699735.1 Posidonia australis | reverse complement strand
GCCACCAATGCACCACTCGTTCACTGCCTGCGCTTTGGCCAGGATTTAGAGTGGGGACCTTACTTTCTGACCAGAGTCAAAACCCAAACCCATGAGTGCGTCCCATGTGGGACATGCATGGTGAGAGAGAGCATGTTAGTAGCATTCATGCCACCCTGACAAACAATTGCATAGCTAACTTATTTTCTTGTGTTGTCTTGTCTTTTCTTTTTCTCTCTCTTTTACTGACACTTAAGGTTTCCTTTCCTTTTGTCAGGAATTGAGTTCTTTGCGGATTCCTAGGTCTGAGCCTGGGAGTTCCTTTCTGTGACCTCATTCTCGAGGTATCGTTCTCGACTGTCTGTTCCCAAGCTTTCTTCTGTTTCAACGATAGCTCCTCGTAAGCGTCGTCCTTTTATTTGCAATCGCAGTCCCGTCCTCACCCGTTCACTGTCCCTCATGGCCCAGCGAGGTTCTAAAATCTCTGCATCAGCTGCCCTGGAGGGGTTTCCTACTGCTGCCCCTCCTCATTCCCTTGCCTTGACATCACTTACCACTCCATCGCTCCATGGTGGCTTCTTCCCAACACCTGGGGCTCCTCGTCCTCCGATTTCGGGACACTGGCAGGCCTTCACTTGTTTGTAGCCTGCAACAGAGGCGATCACTATAACAGCTTCTAGGGTATCTGATCTGACAATGCCCTATCCTTCTATTGACCCTCATTCACTGGACACTCAGTTTGCTGCTATTGTCTCTTCGATAGGGATCTAGCCTACATCCTCTTTGAACTTCCAGCCCCCGTTGACATCTCAACCGCCTACTGTTCTAACCCTCGGTACTACTACCGATGGTTTCGCCACCATCCAGTCTCAACAGCTTCTAGCCCTTGCTCAGAGGCTGCAGAGCATGGCCTTCTCCTTAGATCCCACCCTGACTGCGCCTATCTGTCCTGTTCTCGAGGATCCTGTTTTGCCTGCTTAGGCCATTCATGCAGCACCTGTCACTTCACCTCTACAGCTGTCGCCACAGCTTCCTGCTGTCCCGACAACGGGCTTAGCCACTCTACCAGTAGCATCTTATCCACAGCATGCACAACATCTTCCTCCGACAACTGGAGGTCAGCCTCTTGGGCTGGTGGGAGTACATTGGCCTAAGAACCCGACCATACCGGTTCAGCAACTGTTGCTCCCACACACAACTGCATGCACCACACAGCATAACATCTCTTTACCCGTGTATCAGGTTCAGGCATCGGCATACACTCCACCACTAGCACACACGCACGGGTATGCTAGTCATCATGCCACAGCACTAGGCGACGAGATGATAGATTTGTAGGAGCACATGGGTGCTTTAGATACAGCGTACGCGAGACCCGCCCTAGCTGCACACTTGATGTCAGCAGCAATGCCTAATGCACTTTGCACCAGGATGAATGACTTGGAGAAAGCTCTCCGACAAGTGCAGGGTGGGGACCGCCAGTCTTTCTCATTCCGGGACCTCTACTACTTTCCAGAGCCGATTCTCCCACTGAACTTCCATATCCTGGAATTCGAGAAGTACAACGGGAAAGGCTGCCCTATTTCGCATCTCAGGGCGTACTGTGGTGATCTCTCTCAGCTCCAAGCATATGAGCGGCTTCTTATTCGCCTTTTCCAGAAAAGTCTCACCGGTCCAGCTCTGAAGTGGTTCACATCGCTGGATATGGCCACCATCAAGACTTGGAACGATCTAAGTCAAGCTTTTCTGGAGCAGTACTCCTTTAATCTCGACATGGTCCCAAAGCGCGAGGACCTAGTCGCAACGAAGCAGAAGCTCCACGAGCCATTCGGGGAATACGTCGGGCTCTAGCGAGCCCTCACTTCTCAAGTACGTGATAGACCCTCTGACGAGGAGTCTATCGAAATCATTATTCGAGGAGCACAGCCAACCACTAGGGCTCTGCTAAGCATTTAGCCCGTCACCACTTTCTCTACCCTGATTAAAGCTAGCACCCGCGTAGAAGGTTCAATCAATAGCAAAAGTTTCCCTATGCTTGTAGCATTTGCCAAGTAGACGATGGCTTCTGGTGGATCCAGTAATAGCAACAATGGCCACAACGGATCTAACACTGGATTTGACCGGAAGAAGGAGTCAGCTAGGAATGCTATGGTGTATATTGGAGCTCCTACTATGCCAGCAAATGTGGTGAACCTGCCAACTCGTAATCAGGTCATTTATGCACCTACACCTAGGGCACCATGCACTTCACAGATCACAACCACCGCTGAACCGGTCTACCAGCCAACACCGGCGAGGCAAGGGCGTTACCTGGGACCTAAGCGGTCACCACGACCTGTGAGAGACTTCACTCCTTTGGTCGAGCCGCTGAGCGTTATATTTCCCAAGGTAGCGTCGCTACTGAAGCTTCTGGAAATCCACCCACTGCCAAACCCGATTCCACCATGGTTTAAGGCAGATTTATTCTGCAGTTACCATAAAGTCGCCAGGCACTCTGCGGATAATTGCTACACACTCTGGAATGCTATTCAGAATCTGATTGACCGCAAGGCAATCACCATTAACACTCAGGAGGCAGAACCAAGGCCCGCTGCACGAGCACCCCACGCATCTACATCCACATTAACCAATATAGTCAGCCAACCCCTGTCTGAGCACGCACCAGGGACTTCGAGAGTCCATTTCCTGTTTTCGGATGAGGTCGAGCCTTTTGATCCTTCTCACCTCATCCATGATGTTTCTGAGCCCATTTCTTATCAACTGAGTCAGTCTTTTCTTGATACTGTCAATTCTGCTGTGAACATGATTCAGTTGACTGCTCGACTGAGGCGCGAGGCTACCAGACCCACCATGCAAGCCGCCCAATCAACAATCTGTTTGTTAGCCAGACCAAGGCAAATCTGGGCCCACCAAGTGCCAGAACCCTCCTTTCCAGCACCAATCCCTATAGAGTTAAGAGCCCATGCTCCTATGGTTATCAACCTGACACAGGACACCCACCGCATGCCCTACAGTTACACTGCCGAAATGTGCGTAGAGGTAACACGGTCAGGAAGGGTGTACAAGGCCCCAACCCCAGCAAATAAGACTAGTCAGCCTGTGGCCTCATCTACCCAAGTTAGAGGCAACATTCCTGGTCCAAACCCTGAAGAGATTACCACCAGAGCTAATCCTACCACAAGAACCGATGCACCAGTAGCCGATATTACTGCCCAACTGAAGAAGATTAAGGCAGACATTTCTATCTGGGACCTTATCCACACCTCAGCTGAACATAGAGAAGCATTTCTTTGAGTCTTCCAGGCTGCCCATGTTCCCTCAACAATACAACCCTCAGCCTTGGAAAACATGGTGGGAATGATAGCTGCACTTGAGGTCATTTCCTTCTCCAGCTCTGAGCTTCCTTCGGCGGGGACAAATCATAATCAGCCCTTGTGCATTGCGGTGTAGTACTAGAATTTTCGCATTCCTCTTACACTGGTCGATAATGGTGCCAGTTTGAACGTCTGCCCCTTGCGGACTGCAAGTCAGGTGTGCTTCAAATCGGAGGACATTACTCTGGCAGTGAAGGGAATGACGACCTTCGATAACAAGCACCATGATGCTTTAGGGATTCTGACCATTCCCTTAATCATTGGTCCTGCCCGTTTCGAGGTTGAGTTCTATGTTGTCGACCTCGAACCATCCTTCAATCTTCTACTTGGGCGCCCTTGGCTCCACAAGCATCAGGTCATCCCCTCAACCCTCCATCGCATGATCAAATTCCATTGGAACAATGACATTGTCGTTGTAATGGCGGAAAACCTCGAAAAGGAGAAGGTTGAGGTGGTTTCTTCAGTCTCTTCCCATACTGTCCACTTTGATTCTAGACCCTCTGATGTACTTTACCGTGTTGACCGTTTTAAACCAGTCAATTTCATTCCTATTCTCGAGTGTGCCAATCATTTGGCCACTTCTGGCAACTCCTTTTTAATGGTCGATAATTTATGTCAGAGATAGGGGTACGAGAAAGGAGCACCTCTCGGGTGGAATGGCCAAGGAATCGCAGAACCAATTGCCACGGAAAGAAGACGCGAGTATGAAGGATTGGGATACGAGCGCAAGCCACAAGACAGATGTGCAAGGTGTCGTAAGTTCCAAAAGCTCGTTATTCCTTGAGATTTAAGCAATTTTGTCAGTGCGGGATTGCTGGATCCCAATCAGAGTTTTATGTTTGCAGGATCTGAGTTCAGTGAGTCGGTCAGTATACCAGAATGGGTGTGCGTGGAGGACTATTATTTGGAGGAGGAAGTTAGGGAATCTGGAATGGGTTCAGCATCACATGGGTCCTCGGAGATAGCCATGTTAGCATTGCCACCTCCAGAGTCAGTGGAGGATCTGTCGGTTAATTCAGCAGCAGCATGGGGTGCATCAGGGCAGAGTCAGTAGTAACCGCATCAGAGCAGCAGACAGTGGTGAGAGGACTACAGCCAATGCAGTCGAAACAAGCACCTGAAATACTGTTGAGGACCAACAGTGCTTACTATGTGGATTCCCATTCCGACGAAGAGGAGGGAGATGCTGGGGTGGCTCAAGTAGATAACATGCTCAGCGACTTAGAGGTCTTATTTCAGGAGCAGTTATCAGTGTTGGTTGAAGATACGCAGAATGAAATCAGGCGCAAGAAACGGAAAGCAGCAGTGACAGAGGATAGGGGAGAATCAGCAGCAACACCGGGTCAGTCTGAAATCATGACCCTTGAGGAAAACAAATCATCAGATGCTAGACCAGAGGAGTTTATCTCCTATCAGCCGGGAGGCGGGTCTAGGTGGCATTACCAAGCTTGGCCCCATTTGAGCAGTGGGGTCCAAAAAGAAAAGATCCTAAGTTATGCTCAGGGGGGAACCCAGGCAGCAGCACTCACATCAGTCAAACAGAGGACAGCTTCCCACCTGTTGCACATGCTGTACAGAGATAGCATGTAAGAGCTTTTGTTCATCAGAGGTAGAATAGTCAAGCAAGCTCAGAATTGTCAAAACCAGAAATCATCAGGGGTGCATACAGGGAAACTTGAGATACAGTGACCATTCTGAAACACCATTAGAGGCTGTCATCCTTGAGGACATGGACTGCATCGAACAGTCAGAGTCAGCTAATTCATGCTACATGGAAAGTACTATTAGTGGCATAAACAGTGTGTGTCCTCACTCTGCGACACCAACACTTTCCTCCATGCATGCATCCATGCTCTTCCAACATTCATGTAGCTCTGCATCACAACACACTAATCCTCATGCAGAATATGCATATGTAGGGCATAGTTCTCTTGCATTAACGCATGTATGGATCTTAGCCCGATGATGATAAGCGGAATAAGCTAGCCAATGTTGGGAATGTGTAGCACCTCCTCAGGTAGATACTATTCAAGAACCTAGAGAGTGAGGGAGCCACCTTTCATTGTGAATTGGGCGAAGTATCCAAACTTCTCATGAACCTTGCACCTCCAAGAGGGAGATAAAATGTTAGGGGTGAGAATGAGATTGTGAGAAATGAAAATAAAAATAAAATATCTGTGAAAGGGCATAAAAGAATAAGAAGACAGAAGTCCGCCCTAAAGAGAGAGG
The DNA here is from genome assembly GCA_024699735.1 of Posidonia australis. NCBI lineage: Eukaryota > Viridiplantae > Streptophyta > Magnoliopsida > Alismatales > Posidoniaceae > Posidonia > Posidonia australis. The sequence continues at coordinate 16,664 of JAMKQA010248897.1, read as the reverse complement.
CATGTCGGGTAGCTCTGTCCCTCAAGTTTATCTTGGAGAGGAGTCAGAGTGAATACCTGGGAGAAATGTCCAAAAGGGCCTAGCCACCCCTTTAAACAAGCAGCTGCTCCCCACCAAAGACCAGGTATCTATTACCTCCAAGCCAGGGATAGGGTGAATCCACATGCCTATGAGGGAGAGAATAAAGAATAATTAAAAAAGCAAGGGTATGGTCAAGTGGGGTTTGGAATGGAGCCCAAAACACAGTGACCCATTTCCAGAGAGTCACCCGAAAAACTAGAGGCTTGGATAGAGTCTTGTGAGGTCTGGTGTTGCCATTCCCTTGTACATGGCATTAGGCATCCCGACGTCGAGGGCATAAATAAGATCCAACAAATCATTTGACATGCATAAATTTCTTCCTGCAAACAAACATCCTAATAAATGTCGCAGAGTGTCACTTGGCTCTCTTGTCTTGAATGCGACAACATCTTTCAATTCAAGAGAATCAAGAGGAAATCACCTAAACCAGGGGCATGTAAGCTGCTCTGGTTGGTTTTGGACCATTTGTGTCAACCAGGGGCATGTCAGCTGTCCTATGGTTGGCCACACTGAGTCAGTACTCGACTAGGGACATGTAAGCTGCTCTGATTTTGTAAGAGTCATCCGTGTCAGCCAGGGGCATGTCAGTTGTCCTATGGATTAGACGCTTTGATCCATCTCGACCAAGGGCATGTCAGCTGTCCTATGGTCATACACTTTGAGCCAATTGCTCGACCAGGGGCATGTCAGCTGCTTTATAGGTCAAAGATCCTCAATGCTCCGCCGGAAGGCGTGGTCAAACAATCTCAGCTCTCCAGAGTTCACTGTTCTTGTCTCATTACCTTGGGCTTGGTTTAAACTAGTTGGTAACTAGGACCTTCCCTCAAGATTGTGCACGAGATTTAGTCCATTCAGCAATTCCTGTTCGGTTAGCTGCAGTCTTCAGTTCTGGGCCAATTTCTCTAATTCTTTCAATACCATTTCAGCTTTTATCTGTCTGCTTTAGTTCTGCTTAGTGCTATTGAACGAGGCAAAGTGGAAATCTATTTCTAAAGAATAATGTTTTGAACATGTTCTACAGGAGATCGTTTACTACTTCTAAAGAGTCTCAAGCCAAGAAAAGCTGAGGTGCCTTACAGATCATCGGTTACTCCACAATGGTTGTGCCTGCACTGTGCTCAAATGTTCTCCAAGCTTGGATCAAACAGTTAACTGAAAGTCACCGCGACAAGCTGCGGATTTGGGGAATCTCTACCAAGCTTCTGGACATCGTAAAAGTGGAGGTTTCCCAATACTTTTTGTGTGCGGCTGCCCGATTCTGGAAGCTGGATCATCACGTGTTCCGTTTTGGGAGAATCGAGCTGACCCCTACTCTAAAAGAGGTGCACAGAATTTGTTGCCTACAGAAATTCCTAGGACCCACAGTGTTCTTGCGGCATGACGGGTATTCCTCAGTGCTAAACGAGCTTACGGACCTACCGACCAGTGAATGTGGGCGCCAACTCATTCGTACCGACGGACTATCTCCTATGTTAAAATTGGCTTACTTTGACAAAGTGGCCGGAATGCGTGCCTCACTAGGTGACGAGCTATGGCTAAAAGGCTTTGTTGTCCGCTTCTTGGGAGAGTTAATCTTCAGCCATGGTTAGATTATTATAAGCATCGAAGTTGCTGAAATTGCCTTCACAGTTGTCACCCAACAAATAGATCTGGCTCCAGTCATCCTAGCAAAAACTTAACGGGCGCTAGACCGTTCATTACGGCGCTACCAGCACTTCTATGGCTGTGGAGCTTTTGTGCAAGTATGGATGGCTACACATTTGGGTGTAGTAGTCTTGCGCCCACAGTGATCAACCTTTGAGTCCTACCGCAAAAGTGGCCACGCGCGCACGCTCACCTTAGTCCAGAAAGAGTACGAGTGACTACAAAGCTTAACAGAACAGAAGATCACATGGCGCATTATTCCATCAGCTTCTTGCAACTTTGAAGCGTTCTTCAATACAACAGACATGCGGCTTATCGTCCTGCCGGGATTGACTGGTGGAGTGGAATATCACCCAATCCTTGTGATGCGGCAGTTCGGTTACCAACAAGATTCTCTGGCTCAGGGGCAGATGCCAGTACGATTCAAAGAATACCCCCTGAGCTCCTACACTCTGACTAGGGAACTATCTCGCCTGCTTAATCGCTCCGTACGCTCAAAAGATCTCCCAGCCATAGAAGGGAGAAGTTGCACAGCAGACTATGAAGCCGAAGTCGAGGAAACTTGGCCAATCTGCAGTGCCGTCCCAAACCGAACACTCTTTACCAAAGCCTCGGGCTCCAAGAGACCCAGAGATGAAAAGGACTCTTAATGTTCGCATCATGTCACTGTTTCTTACAAATTGTAGTACATGTAAACACTTATTTGACTGTGATAATAAATACAACAGAACATCTCTAGCCAGTCTATTGATCGATCATGATTGACGCGTAATGGAAGTTGCCACCCTGACAGCATGTGTGTGTCTGATGCAAGAGTTTGCCTTCTTTTGCCTGCCAGCTTGGCACTGGGGTCACCCAGATAATAGCCGAGTATCTCATTTTATTGCCCCAAACTGGACGAAGGAAGTCTTCACAACTTCTATGTCAGAAAGGGTGGCATGTTCTTTTACATTTGAATTTTCCCATCCACGATTCGTTCCGATGGAACGAATCCTAGTGTCTTTTGATATTTGAACTTTCCTATCCACGGTTCGTTTTGATGGAACGAATCATGGTGTGATTTTTCCATCCACGGTTCGTTCCGATGGAATGAATCCTGGTGTCTTTCGGTGTTTGAATTTTCCTATCCACGGTTTATTCTGATGGAACGAATCTTGGTGTTCTTTTATATTAATTTTCCTATCCACGGTTCGTTCCGATGGAGCGAATCCTGGTGTCTTTTGATATTTGAATTTTCCCATCCACGGTTCGTTCCGATGAAACGAATCCTGGTGTCTTTTGATATTCTAATTTCCCCATCCATGGTTCGGTCCGTTGGAATGAATCCTGGTGTTCATTTACATTTGAATTTTCCCATCCATGGTTCGTTCCGATGAAATGAATCCTGGTGTGATTTTTCCATCCACGGTTCGTTCTGATGGAACGAATCCTAGTGTTCATTTACATTGATTTTTCCTATCCACGGTTCCTTCCGATGGAGTGAATCCGTGTGTGATTTTCCTATCCATGGTTCATTTCAATGGAACGAATACTGGTGTGACTTTTCCCATCCACAGTTCGTTTCGATGGAACAAATCCTTGTGTGAGTTTTCCCATCCACGGTTTATTTCGATGGAACGAATCATGGTGTGATTTTCCTATCCACGGTTCATTCCGATGGAACGAATCCTGGTGTCTTTTGATATTTGAATTTTTCCATCCACGGTTCGTTCCGATGGAACGAAACCTAGTGTCTTTTGATGTTTGAATTTTCCCATCCATGATTCGTTCCGATGGAACGAATCCTGGTGTCTTTTGATATTCTGATTTTTCCTATCCACGGTTCGTTCCGATGGAACGAATCCTAGTGTCTTTCGATATTCTAATTTTCTCATCCACGATACGTTCTGATGGAACGGATCCTGGTGTCTGTTTACTTTTTAATTTTTCCATCCACGATTTATTCTATTAGGATGAATCCTAGTGCCCTTCTTTTTTTTCACCGTTGATTTACCTCTCTTTGGGCTGGTAGCCTGAACTACCCGGATGTCTTCTGTGATCAGTCATTTCCTGGTCGACAGGCACCGTGAGTCTTGTCTGGCACTTTTTGCGACAAGTGCGACAACCAGTGATGTCTCTTAGGAGCTGATTGGTCGTTAGCTTGTCAATTCTTAATCTGTTGTGCTTGGCCTCGACTGTGGCGGCAAGATCTCTGGTGCGGACCCATGGTATGTTCCTGGCTAGTGGCTGATTACCTGTGGATTACTCTTACTTGTGGTTTCACGAGGGGTGTCTTTGTCAACCCTGAGCATCAGTCTCTGTTCTACTCGACCTCCGACCTCGCTCAAGGAGGGGTATCTGTAGACACCCCAATTTTCTGATTTTGCAGGATGAGGATGTGGTGGCTGAGTTTTGACCTAAACCCATTTAGGCCCATTAAACCCTAGTTGAGCCCGTTTGGGCCCACAAGCCCATCATAGGCATATTTGACTTCATGGAAGTCCATTTAGCCCATTTGGATCCATTCAGCCCTAATTGGGCCCATGTAGGCCCACAAGGCCCACATAGGACCATTAAACCCAATCTGAGCCCATTTTTGCCCATCAAAGCAATTTAGGCCCGTTCAACTCTTTTAAAGTTCATTCAACTTGTTTGGGCCCATTTGGTTCATTTGGGCCTATGGGGGCCCAGAAGGCCCACATAGGCCCATGGAGGCCCAGTAAGCCCACAAGGCCCTCAATGGCTCAATCTACATTTCCTCCCATTTGATTTTCCAAAGTTTAACCTATTTGATTCTCAATAGATCAAGCCTACTTCCATATTCATTTTTCTCCCTCAATCACCAAAGTTTTCCTACTACATAATTTAAATATTCCATTATTTCACCAACACATCCACTGAACCCATCTTTTTTTCACCAATTTCACATGATCAGCTTGAATCCACCTCCTTATTGAGCTCATCATCTCACCGTCGATCCAGCCAACAAGTCAAAGCTTCCTCAACCATCAGATGGCTCACTAGAGAAGCCAAGATCGCCGTCCATCTCTGTCGACGAGCAAGGGAGCAGACCGGAGTGTGTGGGGGACAGCCATTGGCTGTCTGCTGATCTAGCATAACGGCGGTCGGAGTTCATTTCTATTCTGTTAGGTGTCGCGCGCTTGGTTGGAGCCAATCAGATGGGTTCCAGCCGTCTATAAAATGAGGAGGAGAGCACGAGAAAACAAAAGACCACAGACCCTGAGAGCACTCGAGAGTGGAGAATTGAGAGCGAGGAAGAGAAGAGCAGAGCCAAAGCCGTCGCGGAGGAGGAGACCAGTCGCTTTAGAGCTTCGGCGAGTCACCTCCGTTCCGGTATACCCACTAACTCCTTTCTTTTTTCTTTCTTTTTGAATTGTAGTCTTGTGGACCTCCTCCTCTCTTTCTGGAGTGCCTCCAAGGGATCCAGAGTGATCCTTTGGCCTGAGGAGCTCCATCGTGCCCCGCCGTCGTCGTTCTCCGGCGACAGAGGTGGGGAGGGGGGGGCGCAATCCAGGAAGTGTCCTAGACCCCCAAGCCTCCTGGCCTCCCTCGAGCTCCACCGCCCCTTGGATTGCCACTCCGCTGCTCCAGAAGCCCGCACCGTGCCCGCCGGAGAATCGCCTGGATCCCGCCGTCGTCGGATAAGAGCACGCACGCCTCCTGCATCGCAGAGCACCTCCGATCGTCTGGGATCACTCCGCGACTCACCCTCAACGTTCTAGTGCCTTCAAAAATTCCCCTCGAGCCTCGGATCACTACTGCAACCAACCACGCCGGAGATGGACCGTCGCCGACTGCCAGAGCCCCTCCGCCGCTCCATTCAGCTCCAGAGGAGGGGAGGAAGCTTCCCTCAACGCCGCGAAGCCTCCCAGAGCACAGGAACACCGCGTCGCAGCCCCGATAGGCCTCCTTCTTCCTCGTAGTCGTCGCCGGAGCACCTCGATGGTGAGGTGCGTGGGAGGCCCGTTCCCACAGTTGGTTGCTCGATCCACTCCGTTGGATCCTTCCCTCTTGCCTCCTTCTTGCCTCCCGTGAAGTTTGATGTAAGATCGGACCACAGGAAGGCCTTGTTTGCCCTATCCGACGGTCGTCGGCGGTGAGCTCCGTCGCCGACGACCGTCGTTTCTTTTTCATTTTAAAAAAACAATTTAAAACATTTTATTTGAATAAAATCTGGAGTTTATGTTTTTTCTTGTAGATAGGTCCTTTTGGAATTACTCTTTGGTCCTTTTATTACATTTAGGTCCTGCAATCATTTTTCTAAAATGTTTCGAATAAAGTTTTAACTGAAAATATTACATGTTTTACCCTTAACATTTAAAGTAATGTTTTCTGAGTTTAAAACTTTAATAAAAGCCCTCTAGAGTTTATAAATTGTATTTTGCTTCAGGAAAATTGCATAGAAAACCCAAGATTTTCATACAAACTTTCTGACAGTTCATTCTTGTAGTGAAAATTGCATAGAAGACCCTGGTTTCTTTGGAATGTTTCTGACAGTTCATTTTTTACAGTAAAAATTGCATATAAGCCCTTGTACTTTCATACATGTTTCAGATTGCTCAATTTTGCTGGTTTATTTGCATTTGAGCCCTTACATATTTCAAAAACTCTCTGGATAGTTGTTTTTGTTGGTTAAATTGCATTTTAGCCGTCATACTTCTCTGAAACTTTTCCAGAAGTATGTTTTCATTGGACAAATTGCATTTAGGTCCCTGTGTTTTACAAAAAAACTTACAGAAGGCTTATTTTGCTGTGAAAATTGCATGAAACTGCCTGAACTTCTTTTAAAAACTTTCCAAAAGCATATTTCTTGGGTAAATTGCATTTTAACCTTCCTTTTTTACTGAATTTCTGCTACATGTTTTAATCTCAGTGAAAATTACATTTTTGCCCCTGAATTTCTTTAGAACTTCCTGGAATGCTTTGTTTGCTGGGTTTTTTGCAGTTTACCCCCTTTGCTTTGCAGAATTGTTCTGATTACCTGTTTTTGGGGTTAAAATGATTATTTTGCCTCTGAAACTTCATGGATCATTTCTGAGACATTTTCTTGCATTGTTGGGTATCAGGCATTGGAAATGATCCCATATTTTATGCAGAATTGATTTTCAGGCATGCATTAGTGGGTAAATTGCAATCAGACCCCCAAAGAACTTCATTTTGACTAGGGATGCACATTTGACTCCAGAATTCTTCATACATGCATGGAATGTGTTTTCCTATGTATTTTTGATGATTTAGGCTTCTGAACTTCAGTTTTCCTCAGATTTGGGCTTTTTTGCACAAACCCCGTGCATTTTTCATATTTCCACTTACACTTGCATTTTGCATATCCTTTCACTTCTTTTTGCACGGATTTTCTCGTCTTTTCTTCCTTGCTTTGTGCACGCTTTTCTAGCTTGTGTCGAGCTTTGTTTTCTCGTCGTTTTCCAGATTTTCCTCAGTTTTCCGTGGTTTTCGCCTGTTTTGGTTTTTCATTACCCGAGGGCGTACAGTAAAAGGCTTGTCAAAGCCGACATGGTCCCGAAACAAGGATTATTTCCCCCTTTTTGATTTTCTTGGATTTATCCCCAATTTTCGCTGTTTTACGAGACGCTTTCTGAGAATTTCACAATTTTCCTCATCGCCCAAGGGCGTACAGTAAAGCAGCATTAACAATGCCTACATATGACCCTCGGATTAACTTTTTCCCTTTATTTCATTTCTTCTCCTTGATTTGGCATGTTTTCAATCATCTTCATGCATGAGCATATAGAATAAGAAAGCATACATTTAGCAGACCATTGACAGTAGGAAACCTAGAAAGACCGAGTTTTCTTGGGCGCATGGGGGTGCCTAACCCCTTCCCCATGTGTAACCAGAATCCTTACCTTTTCTCTGGCCCATATTCATCTTGCATTATTCATTAGGCACAGATCACACATATATCTTTGCATCTTGTTTGCTTTCTTCATTTTCTAGTGTTTTTTTTTGTTTTCCTCGTCTTTCCATTAAAAGACTAGGTGACAACTCCTTTCCTTATCCTTTTTGTCTTCCCTTTGGTGTTTCCGGGTCTTATCTCTTCCTCCGGATTCACCATTTTCGTCGTGACCGTATCGGATATCCTTGTGTGTTTCCGTACACCAGAGTTGCTGGAGAGACGCGCCAAGGGTTCCACCGGCATGGTCACACATGGTTTATAAATAAAAATGGATAATCAAGCCCAAATGTCACATGAATGCATCTACGAAATCATCGACTAGACATCCCTAGGCTTGTGCTTCCTAGGTAACTTATGCTCTTGTACCACTTTGTAATGAACCCAAAGTCGCTACCTCAAACCTAACTACCCCTTTATTATTATTATTATTATTACTAATTACATTAACCTTAAAACTAAATCGGACAATAAACAACATAAATAAAGCACTATTAACTAAAATAAACTAAACTACTCACTTACCTAGAACTCTTAATGTGTGGTCAAGTGACTCCATCTTTATATGCACTAGTAAGCTTCTACTCCTATCCTAGTGGAAAAATAGAGAATAAAACACACGTGAGTGACCATTGAAAGGTCACCTAGCACACACTCCACCTAAAACTCACACACAACTCTGGCATCTCTCCTAGATGCCACCACATGACAACAGGGCAATACACTATTGCCTAGCAAGCCACAAATCATTTAAAATTATGTATTTTAAAATCATTTTCTTTTCTTTCTTTTCAAAACCATATACATGTCTTTTCAAAATCTTTAAACATACTTGAAATGGCTACTACTGCCAAATCAAGTCTACAATACACCACAATACCACACCAAACATAGACCTCTACTCAAATCCGTATAGGAATCACATTTCAAAATCAGCACAAATCCATATTTCAAAACCTCAATGCCACTCATGGTGCAAGAAAAACAACGTCACTCACAAGTGCAAGCAAAACAATGCCACTCATGAGCGTAAGCAAAACAAGCCTCAACAAAAACACTAGCCACAAGCAATTGTTAGGGATAAAGACCCTACATTTGCTACACTACCATGGATAGTCGCAATCATCTATCCCAAGTCGTGCTACTTAGTGCCAAGTAATCGACACTAGTCACAAGCAATTATTGAAGACTCCTGCTTCTCTCAATTGTGTTGTCGCGATGAACCATCCCATGCAATGGTCCAACTGCCCTAGCCAACAGGCCTCATTTATCACATCATATTCCATATGCATGAGGATGCGTCCTTCCAACGCCCTTTGGTGCCTGGGCACCTAGGGACTCCAACTCTAGACCCTACCAACACCAACACAAAGGGTAGTCTGAGTCTGTCATACCCTGGGTCGTGTAGTACCACAACTCACAATCATAATGCTCACTCCTCAAACCAAAACTCGGCAACCACAACCTAGGATGCATTTCTAACCACTCAAAGGTCTCAATACTCCTTGTAGGTATGGTTTGTCAACTACGTGGTGTGGATACGGGATTTTGGAGGAAGTGATCTAAGTGTATGTGTTTCTTAGCCTTTCGTCACTTCACTTTTGTCCATTTTGTTGTTTCCAACTTCTCCACTCCACAAATGCCACTCTCGGTTCGCTTTCGTTGGCCCTCGAGATACTAAGAGAGATGTAGATATTGTAGGTTCAACTACCTTAGGATAGTTCCAGCATTGCCTAAGGGTTCCCGTGTTGGTGAGCTTCTTCTTCTTCTTTCCCTCACAAAATAAAGTTAAAATTACGCTGATTAATACAGTGTCGCAAAACGCTAAAAGTAAATTAAAATTAATATGAAATAAGAGAGAAGATACTTACCCATGGGGTTTTATCCCCTTGGTTATAACTAATGTTATGCCTAGCTACAAATTGCAAAAAAAATGAAAAGTGATATGCAAAAATATTAAAAGAAAAACACCCTTTTATGCATGAAAATGAAAGATTATGATACGACCAGAGCTGTAAGAAGACTTAAGTTCAGAACCCTCCCCACTCTCTTTCTCTCTCAGAATAATTTCCTAATGTGTGTAAATGGTGGTCAGTTTGTCTTTAGTCTCCACTTTCGAAGTCTAGGGGTGCCTTTCTATTTATAGAGGCACTAGAGGATCAAAAAAGGTCCAAAATTGACAAATTATATAGCTACCATCAAAAGTTTCCAAATCAGAGGTGTTGTACGCACAAAACTAGGCGTTCTATGTTAGATGCCCAAAAGCAAGCATTCAACACACCTAGGAGTCATATTTATCTAATTAGGGAATATTCCATCAGTCAATTGGACAACAAATGCTAATTGATGTTACGCATGATTAAAGGAATTTTACAAGAAAAGAAAACAATTTGAATTCAAAAATTTTCCAAAGGAAGAAAATGGTAGATGTGGCATTGCTGAGTTGTCAGGTGTAAGACACTACCAGACTAGTGTCTAACATTGGACACCTAGATCTCAATGTTTAACACAATCAGTTCAGAAACTTGTCAAATTTGGTTGCCAATTCAAATGTGGTCAAATGAGTGATTTAATGAGGCAACAAAGACACCTAATTTGGAAAGAAGACTCATTTGAAAATACAAAGATTTATCATGGAACCAAAAATGGAAACTTTGCTGAAATGGCTGGAGACAGAATTAGGAACATTAGACGCTTGACATCCAACATATAATGTTAAATGCTTGAGGTCGAGCGTATAACGTTAAACATAGGAATTTAGGCATATAATGTTGTACGCTAGATATATTAGCATTCAACGACCTGAATTGGCAAATGGGCTTATGAAGAGTGTGATCATGTTAATGGAACCTGCATGACTCCTCGTGCATGGAAACACACGAAAAATTTAGATTTAGTCACAGCGAAGAAGATGAATCCAAGGAAACACACTCGACTTGAAAACACCATACAAAGGCAAAGAAAAGGATAAGGAAAAGGAGTCGCCACCTAATCTTATAATAAAAAGACAAGGAAAATCGAATGCGATAAAATGCAAATGAACACATGTGTGCTTCGTGTCTAATGGATGTAGCACACAAATTACTGTAAGCTAGAGAAAGGATAAGGATTCTTGTTACGCATGGGAAATGTGTTAGGCACCCCATATGCTCGAGAAATCAGTTTTTCTAGGTTAATTGCTTGCTCATGATCTAAGTGTATACATACTTGTCTACTTCTAATGCGTATGCCTAATATGAATGTGAGAAACTGACACAAAAAATTCTACGAGGAAATGAATAAAGGAAAAATGTAAGGAAAATAATCCAAGAGATAATGTAAATATTGAGTATGTCACTTAAAGTACACCCTAAGGCGATTGGAAAATCAAGTAAGCCAAAAGCATCTAGAGAGAAAACTCATGCAAAGCATCGGAAAATATAAAATATTCGTGAAAGTCAAAAGAGGAAAATAATCCACATTTGGGTCAATGTCGACATTTTCATGTCTGTTAATGTACGCTCTTGGACGATAAAAGTCTAATACAAAAAAAAATCGTGAAAATCTAAGAAAACATGTGAAATAATGTGAAATGTGGTAAATCTGACTTGGGGAGGACAATGTAGGCAAATTATGCCAAACTAACATATGCCCTAAGGCGATGAGTAGATAGGATGGAAAAAGGATGACTCGGGAAGTCAAATAAAAACTGGAAAATCAAAGGTAAATCAAATCAAGAAACAAAGAAATGGTTTTGTAATTGTCTGGATTTTGGGCCCCACGTCGATGATTTTCACCAACAGAATCCGTTAGCTGCAATTGCCTGAGGAAACCATCAGCTGTAGCCACCAGCTGTAACCACTAGCTTTTACTACCAAGAATGTCCACTAGCCCTCTCCATCATTAAGATTCACATGACCCTTCACCAGCTTATATGGAAAGCTCTGATTGAAATCTTCACTAGACGGAATTGAAAGGCTTCATACTTGATCAGATAAGCAAGAATGGACCAAGGGGAGCATGCTTAGACACTCAAGTGGAGAAATTGTCAGTTGGATTCCCCACCTTGTCTACCTTGACGGAGAACTTGTCAACCAGCCTTGACGAAAGATGGTGCACCTTGTATAGTTACGGTGGGGCAAGAAAATAGAATCCAAATCCCTAGTGAGTGAGAGCGAGTCCATAGGAGCACCTTCATGTGATCGAACCACAAAACAACATCCCGGATCATCCCTCACACCTACATGCCGGTGTGAGTGTGGGTCAGCCGTGGAGGAGGACCGACGGACCTAACAAATGACTGATGAAGCTTGAGTGGTGGAAGAGGGGCACTGAAAAAGCATGAGAAGAGAAAGAGAAACAATTCTACACACTCAGACCAATGGAAGGATCAACAGACCCTTCCGCTTGTTTACCATGCCGACACACACGTCGATCGACCTCGTCTGAGCTCAACGAGCTCCGTCTAGAGACTAGTGAGGTAGGGGAAGCAAAAAAGAAATGCAAGCATGAGCTTCAGCTAAGAAAACACACTAGGACTCCTCTCCTTGGCTTTAATTGCCAGCGTCGGTTGAACACCGATGAGAATCGTTTTCCAGTTGGTGACGATGAGGGAAGGCGGAAACAGATCCTCCGTGGCATGCCTTTAGAGGATATGATGCTCATGGACCTCATTCTCGATTCCGAGCATGTCTAGAAGGGAGGAAAACTCCTTGTCACTATCAGTTTCAGTGATCACCGGAGAAGAAGGGGATCAGGCACTGGAGTTCGGCACCTAATAGCATGCACACTCACACAGGGCTTAAACGGAAATGGAGGATAATGAAGGGCTTACCTGTGGTGTGTCGAAGAGCGCTGGAGACTCCTTAAGGCTCGAGCTATGCCGAAAGTAGATGGAAATGCTGTTGGATGTGGCAGAGTTGATGTTGGATCACCAAGAGTAGACTGGAATTAGAGCTTTGAAGCTAGAAAGGTGGAAATGATGGCAATCAAGGTGGTATCTCCGACACCTCCTCTCGAATGGCGCAGAGGTCTTTAAATAGGTAGTGGCTTCGAATTAAGGCCGTGGATGTATAATGGTCAGAGACGGGCAGTGGTGACGACCTTTAATGGCTCCAATCAGTGAATTTGAAATTGAAGAAGGGTTATAATGGTCCTTAGAAGGTAAAGGAGTAAGCTTAAGATCAATCCAGTCTGTCTCCAACAAAAGATCAAGTGACTAAATGGAGAGAAGGACTTCTACATCCCTAAGCACTGAAATAGGGTACTTCGCCAACCATTACCACCACTTATTCGTCGTCAATAAATGTCGGATGATATCGCCATCAATAATCGCTTGAAAATACCGCCTGACCCAATAAAAGCCAGTCAAATAGCCTTTGAGCCCATTGGCCAACCTTTTTAGGGACCAACCAGCAATCAATAGTTATGATGGATGATGTTGGTATGATCTTGGAAGCTTTGGGAGATTAATGGATGTTTTTTGGGGTATTACTGAGATATTTTTAGGAAAGTGAATGGTACCACCATCTCCATAGCTAGTGATCTCTCTCCTAAGTCCATCCGAACTTACCTGTGAAATCCAAGGTGTCTACAGATACCCCTCCCTGAGCGAGGTTGAGGGTAACCAAGATCGATGTTTAGGGTTGATAAGGCACCCTGTTCGTGTCCATGGGATGGCGAGAAAGTGTTCTGAGTGAGGTTGAGGGTAAACAAGACCAATGTTTAGGGTTGATAAGGCACCTCATCCGCGTCCATGAGAGGGAAAGAAAGTGTTAAGATGATCACTATCTTTAGAGGATACATTGAGAGTAGTGATTTGCTAGGGAAACAGCAAAACAGTTCAGTAGAAAGTTAAAATCAAAATGACACTAAGTTATTGGATTTGTGGATGGGATAGTTTGAGTTATCAGCCCAAGAAAGTAAAGGACATGATAAGACATCAGACCTATCGATCGAAGGAAGACACTTTGACGGGTGTCAATCGGGTAGCTTAGGGTACTGACGTGAAAAGGATTGGCCTCGTCTGTTCAAAATGTGACCAAAGAAGGGGCACCATTGATTCTATCCGTTTGGAATAGAATTCGAAAGGAGTGTGGCAAGATATTAGACTTATCAACCGAGAGTAGACATTTTGATGGATGTCAACCAGATAGTTTGGGGTATCAGCCTAGAGACTAGCTTCGTTCGCTCTGAGCGAAGCCAGAAAGAAGTGACTCTGAGTTTCATCCTTTCGGAACGAGAACCAAAAGCACAGAGACATCGTCCGTCTAGAGCAAAGTCACCAAGAAACTTCTCTAAATTCCTTCCTCCCGAGATAGGAATTAAGAAGACGAGGACTTCGTCCATCCAGATCAAAGTCAAGGAAGTGTTTTTGAATTCTACCCTCTCGGAATGAGAACTAGGAAGACAAGGACTTCGTCCGTTTGGAGCGAAGTCAAGAAAAGTGTCTTTGAGTTTCGTCTTCTTGGAACGAGAACTAGGAAGACAAGGACTTTGTTCATCCAGAGCCAAGTCGAGAAAAAGTATCATTGAGTTCCACCCTCTCGGAACGAGAACGTGGAAGACAAGGACTTCGTCTGTTCGGAGCGAATTCGAGAAAAATTATCTTTAAGTTTTGCTTTCTTGGAACAAGAACCAGGAAGACAAGGATTTCTTCCATTTGGAGTGAAGTCAAGAAAAAAGTGCCTTTGAGTTCCACCCTCTTGGAATGAGAACCAAGAAGACAAGGACTTCGTCTATTCGGAGTGTAGTCAAGAAGAAAAGCATCTCTGAGTTCCGCCCTTTTGAAACGAGAATCAAGAAGATAAGGATTTCATTCGTCCACAATGAAGTCAAGGAAAAAGTGTCTTTGGGAGATGAAATCCAGAAAGCTAAACAAAGGTTTTATTGCCAATGTAAGAATACAAAGTGTTTGAAAGGTTATTTTACAATTTCCGAAAGTACAATGATTTTTGTGCAAATTCAAAGATTTCCACATGCTTGGATAACTTGTTGCTTTGTGCAATGCTGAAGAATGAATCCTTGTGGCTGGAGAAGAACTCAGAACTTCTTGTCACACTTAAAAAATTTTCCAATGATGTAATTTTCCCAACTTATGCTAATGATAGCTTCGAGGGACTTTAATATTATACCAAGCACAACCTATATTCCCCGGATCACTATGGGTTGTAGTGTGAGATGTTTATCTCTGCTTTGCAGTCTTCCAAAAGGTCAGGAACCTAAATGCAATTTTTGCATTAACTTTGGTCTGAACAGCAATTTTGCTGTTTTGTCAGACTTCTTCAATAATCCTTCAGTTTAAAAGGCTGTATTGGCAAAATTTGTGCTCGCTAGTATTCTTCGACGTTCATTTTCCATGCAAAAGGGTTTGCTTGCAATTCTCCTGAGTAAATTGCGTTTTAGCCCTTGGAGCTGATTCTGAGTAGAGTCTCTCTTGGGACTGTGGAGATTTTGATGTGGTAGATCCCACTGGCTACTTACAACTGTGTGCTTGAGCTATGTTGGATCAATTTCTGGCTCCTTGTTGGCTTATTTAACATTTCATTTTAAATGAAACTTGAAAGGCCTTGATGCAATTTTCTCGACTCTTTTATTTTTCAAAGGGGCCGGTTTTTGTGTAGGTGCCTATAGGAAAAATCCCTGTAGGTAACTTAAGTTAGTTAATTTTCAATCATTGGATTTAACCAACAGTTGAGATGAACAATCCGACAGAATTTTCCCCCTTCCTCACGTGACATTTTCCTCCTCCTCATTCCGTCGTCTTCCTCCCTTTCCTCCTTCACGAGTGACGGCGCCCCCTTTCCTCCTCTTCCTCCTGTCTTCCACAACCACGCCCCTAACCGTCGTCTTCCTCTTGTCTCCCTCCTTTACTCCTGTTCCTCCCAACTTCGACGACCACGCAAGTTGCTACCGACTACGACGACGACGGCGGAAGAAGAGAAGCGCCTAGGGCACCGAAGAGGAGCGACTGTGAATGGGTACGATTTCTCTCCCTGATTTCCCTGATTTGGGCAACAGTCACCTCCCATCCCAGGTTTTGGACTGTGTGTGGGTACGATTTGTCTCCCTGATATCCCCGATTTGTCTCCCTGATTTCCCTGATTTGGGCAACACTCGACCATTAACTTGAGCAAGCAACAAGGAAAATTAACATATCCCATTCCTTTTTTGGAAATATTCCATTTTTAACATTGATATTAATGTACACTTACATCGATGCATACGTAAAAGTTAGCCACGATTAGTTGAACTAGACATGTTTATTCCATTTTCATTTGTGCAGAATAGCAGCAGGTCCTGAATTCCTAATCCATCTCTTTTTCTTATCTGAATTTGATATTTCTGTTTCTCTTTACAGGTTTGAAATGTGACAACCTTGCTTTTTCAGAGAACAAAATTTTCCAATTGTAGCATTAAACAAAATAAAATGTTCAGCAAAAGATCCAATCATGTTTTCTAAAATCTCAATTCTGAAACTCTCTTATATTGCTAATAGAGAAGAGATTACATTTATATAGTAGGGTATTAGACCAAAAGAGAAAAGAATGATAATGCTACAAGTTAAGGGTTAAGTTCTTCATTATCTTGGCAAAACTGATTTAGAATCTCTGTTTGCACATGTAATATCTGTATTAGTACAAGCTTTCCTTCTTACAATATTGCAGTGTAAAATGTTGGTAGATTTTATGCATTTACATAAGGCTGTTTGTGTAGATCTTATGCATTTTTCTACAAGATTTTTAGTACACATGAAAATATGGAATGTTATTTGTTTGCAGATAATACTTCAAAAAGAAATGTAGTAGAAGAAGAATCTATTTATTGTAAATGTGGTTTGATTGCTACTATGAAAACATCGTGGACTGTTACTAATCCTGGTCAACGATTTTTCACATGTCCAAATTATTCTCTTAATGGAAGTCATTGTAATTTTTTTAAATGGTTTGATAAGGAGATGAGTACTCGAAGCAAGGAAGTTATTTTACAAGTAATGAATGACAAGCGTGAAGCAGAAGTCCAACTTGAAGAATTACAAGGTCGCCTT
>JAMKQA010248895.1:0-17665 GCA_024699735.1 Posidonia australis | reverse complement strand
AATCTGCAAAAAAGATCTTGGACTGGGTCCCCCTTATGTAATTTTTGCCATGTTAGCATAGAGCATAATAATCACTTGTTCCTTAATTGTTCTTTTGTCAGGAAAGTTTGGGACTTTTTCCTTGCTTCACCTTTATTCCCTGGACATTTATCTGTGACAGATATTTTTTTTTCTGTCCCAAACCTTAAATGCTATTTGCCATATTCTTGGTGGATTATGTTGGTTCAAGTCATCCTCTGGTTGATTTGGAAAGAAAGGAACCAAAGGATCTTCAGAAATACTTGTTGTGCTGCATCTGATGTTATCTGTGATATTATTTATTTTATGAACCTTTCGATAGATAATCTTATGGCAGGTTTTGAAAAGGATGAGATGAGGTCTTTCATGTCAGCCATTTCTGCCCAACCTGATTCATCCAGCCTCTCCATCCCTTCTTCCTCCAGGCTGCCTCCAGGTGTCGATTCTTTATCCCTTGCTGACCCTGGAAGAGGCTCTGCGCCACCTGAGGGCCTTTGAGGCTCTATTTTTAAGTTGCAGCTCTGTCTACTGGTGGTGTAATTTTTGAACATTTCTTTGTAGACTGTTGCCTATATTGCTGTAATATCTCATACATTTCTATGTTTTTCTTAGCGGACATTTAAACCGATGAAATACATATTAAACTTTTACCAAAAAAAAAAAAAATAAGTACAAACGAGTCAAGGCCAACAAACAATGTGAGAGCTGGTGAACGAGCGCACAAAACCCCATGTCCACAACTATCATGTTTGTAAAGCAAAATAATTACTTTGCATCTCAACCGCTATAATAGCTTGGAATACGAAGTGGGGGACTCCTAACATGGGGCTGAGTCCCGCTGACACGTGTATCCCAATCACCCAAGTCATGGAACCCACCTCCTTGACTCAACAACGGGTGTTTCCCATTTTAGGGCCCTACCAACACATGTAGCTCGATTACTAAACATGTAGCACATGTAGCCGCAACAAAATGACTTTGCTTCATCCGTTCAGCTTGCTTGGCTTCATCCTTTTAGCTTGCCTACGAATAGATGTCCTATTCTCCCATGCTTGGCTCTAAGTATCATCCAAGTCTTGTCGAGCTCAACAACCATAGAATCCTCAAGGTGTCGAGCAGTACAAATGAAGAGTTGTGAAAAAACTAGCACATAACTAATGTTGTAATTGTTGCTAGATTAATGGCATCCTCTAATTGAAACACATAATCAAATCCACCATATTCGTGATAGTATTTATAAACATAGGATCACGACATTACAGAGAAGTACACAATTATTCATAATTCTATCCAAAACTTGATTTTCCCCTAATCAAATCAACATCTAACTTACGTACAGAACGAATACCGATGGAACAACCAGTATCCTACTAACTACTTTCATTTTGGTTAGATCTACTAAGCCAATTACATTTGAGGTAGTTGTGTAGGCACTTCAAACGATTGAAAGGACTAGATGTACTAACTCAACCAATCTTTGCGGCACGATCAGCTACTAAACCAATAAGCCTAGGGTCATTCATGAAGCGATAATTATCGAACCGAGAGTAGAATCATTACTTTTACCCGACCATGTCACCACCACGGCTTTTATGTCGTACCAATTTGTGGGTTCTTAGCTACTTGGTGTCTTTTTTTTTATTGTTCGACACAATATTGTATTGTATTTGTAGACTTTCATTGCCGCATGATAGGTACATTCTTGGTTTTCCTTAATAATAACTACCAGTTTGCTATTAAAAAACAAAACCTCTTTGCCAGACAGAACAAGACATCCGTGAATTAACCAAACAGAATTCAAAACAAGTTCCCGAGTCCAAAAATGCCCCGAGTGCAGTGATTACACCTTTTCCCTGGAAATAAATATTTATGTTCCTCATCCACATACAAATACACAGTTCTTCAAGAGGAAAAATGTATGATAAAACAGCCCATGTTATTTGTAATTCATTGATAGAGAAACCATGCGCTCTGCCCATGACACCTTTCGCTTCTTTATAATTTCTCATTTCTCCCATCTCATGTTTCGTGTTGTACACTTCAAAGAAAACACCACAATAATGTTTGTCCCACACTCAATCCAGGCATCAATCCAGGCATCCAGATGCGAAGATAACACATCACACTTTCTACTAGGTACCTTTTTTTTCCCAATATTTAACAGAGGAGAGCCGCGTCTTCTGATGGTAATTCAAAAGAAAGTATTAAACCTTATTCCCATCTCTGTCTGATGGTTACCCTGTCACCATCCTGTCTTCCAGAACATCACGGTGCTTCGAGTATGGCAGCTGACGATGAGGCAAATCAAACCCTTCCTTTCCATCCATCTGCTTGCCTGGGCTAGCCATTTTTCTCTTCCGCTTACCATGCTCAGGCGACTGGAAATCACAATTATCAAATGATAGTTCCCCTTCTTCCGCAGTCTCTGCAAATGAGTTGTTTCTGTGTTTTCCATTATCTGATCCATAATTTGAATTCAGAGCCTCTTGTCCATACAGAGGCTTTGACCAGCTGTGCTTCTTTTCCTGCTTGATTTTCCCATCCTCTGCTGCCAATTCAACACCATTCTCCAGCTCTCTCTCAATCAGATCATCCTCATCCGTCAAGTCTATCTTTCTAGGGACATCGGTCCGAGATTTCCTTCTTTTCTCCAAAGCAGCCTTAACTTTATCCTTGTTAATGGTAACCTTAGGAGAGTACCCTTTTGGGCCTTCACCATGACCAGAACTCCATTCTTTTACTTCAGCCTTTACATTTTTCTCAGACCTTGGATCTTCAACATATCTTTCAGGTCCATGACCTGTTCTACTATTAAGAGCTTCTGCTGTATCTACCGATCCATGATGCCACCTATCCTTGCCATCATCTGCATTATCCCAAGTTGCAGTTTTCAGATCTTTCCCTCTATGGTCATTACCTTCATTTTGTATAGCTCTGTGGGCTGCATTTAGCACATCTGCATGTGATTGATCAACTGCAGACCGAGATGATGTTGCTGTATTACTATGCTTTACGACAGCTGCATTAGGATGCCCATTTTGAACAGTTGCTTCATCAGCAGAAGAATGTGTCTTAGCTGGGGCTCGATGATTAGAAGCACCAGCAGAATTTCCTTCAGTTTCAGTCCCATGTGTAGGTGTTGCACGGTTTTGTTCATAAAGCTCCAGCATTTGATTGCTAACCTCTGCGGCCAATTCACCAGGACATCAATAATATGCACAGCAAAGAAAGCAAGAAGAATGAAAAAAGATCTGCATACATTGAAATTGACAAAGTTAAATCAAAACATACAAAACATAATGTGTTGGAAAAATAATAAATAGAAATGTAAAAAAAAACACCTATATGTTTGGTATGACCTCAAGGTCATCACTCCAAAATGCACAAATAAAAGCAGCTTCACAAAAGTAGAAATATAGAATTGACAGTAGGATGGGTGCAAATTAACAGACAAGAAATGTGCACACACAAAACATGAACTTTAAAAAAAGGGAAATAAGCTAAAATAAAGAGACATGTTCCAACAGTCTCAAAGATCAAAGAGGCCTATTCAGATAATTTATCCCTGATCATGAAAAAAAAAAGTGAATACTTCGTTCCTAGCAACAATGAAATAGCTTAGTTTCCATAAGAAAGGAGCATATGTTTCATTCAGTCAGGTTGTATTTACTACCATAACGTAATAAGCCAATTGCCAAAAAAAATCTCCAAAGTGGCAACAGATTCTCAAGACAACAAAAGGATTACAAACCTTCCAACTGGCGTGGGGTGACATCAAATTCTTGCCACCAGACCTTCTCTCCATCAGATGGAAGCTTTACTTTCAGAAATTTTGCAGCCAGAAAAATTGCACCAGCTGCAATATGGTGGGGCTTAAATTGTAGGCAAAGTGATGTTCGTAGCCTGCATACCCCCTTTCCAGCATGCAATAAGTACACGACTGAAAGCTCAAATGGTAAAAAATTGAAATGTATCAGCTTTAGCATACCCATCATTGACGAAATTCCATGCAACTTGTGCAAGGGCATTTTGTGCAACTTTGAATTTTTTTATTGCCTCCACAAGTGGTTTGTAGGGGTGATGCACATTAAGATCAAAACCGAGGGTAGCAAGAACAACCCTCTCTCCAAGTAAAATTAGTTCTTTCTGCTGTTCATATACTTCCTGTTCATGAATACAATTAGATTAACAAATATAGTTGAATAAAAATAGTCTCTAGAAAGAGGTACGAGCTGAGGATGCATTTTTGAGAAGAAATAAAAATACACAGAGAATTGAAGAATTCCCTTGTTAGTAAAAGTGAAAAAATAATCTGAGGTCAATAAAAATTAACAAAGATGTACAAAATTTCTACACTAATATAAGACTTGACAAGGCACATTTTGGAGGAGGAAGAGGACCCTCAAGGGGTAAGTGGGTAACAACAAAAAAAAGCACACCCAAGGGGCAACAATCAAAATATTCAACTATAACTTACAATCAACTCATTGAAAATAAGGTTTACACATCTCTTTAATAGAATAACCTATCCTAGTTCAAAAAGGAAAACTAATCTAATCCCTAAAGAAAATAAGAATAGAAGATAAAGCTAACTGTTTTAAGAAATAAATCAAAAGATGATATTAAATCCTAAATTATCCTAAGAACAAATTATTCATGCAAAAAATTGTCTATTCCATCACACAAAAGCTATACTTTCAAGCCTTTTGGTTGCATACGATACAACCCAATTAACAAGATTGTGAACTTCCTTGTATTCTTCCCAACCACTGTTTCACAATGTTGATCTTCTTTATATCCATTCCTATCAATTACCTTCAAATATTAAACAAAGGGAAATAAATTTACCCAGAAATCCAAAATATCCAATAAAGCAACTTAACCACTCAGTTTGGCTGGCCACACTAGATCTAGTCTTTCTTTATTCAGAATAAGGTGCCTAGCCAGGAACTAATTCTGGGTCCTCTCACCAACATACCATATATAAATTATTTACTTCATGAAACCGTCTGCATGATCTGTTTGCACTTTGCAAAAGGTCACCCCATCTTCTTCTGCTTGCAGATTATCACAGTGTTTTTTTTTTACTTTTTGCAAACAAATTAAGAAGATAACACTTCAGTAAAAATTTCCATGAAATCAAAACAAGTTTCTTCATGTGGATGGAGATAAGAAGTCAACAATAGACACAAATTTATCTTCCTTTTTAAGAAAATAAAAAAATAACATGGCCGATTTTTTCAATCAGAAAACAATTAAGACAGTATTTGAAGATACTAAGACAGTATTTGAAGATACATGATCTTGTAGAGTTTGTCCCGGCTTCAGATAAGTAGGACTATTAATCTCAATCGTCTATCTTCATCTCGGTAACTACCATTTAAATAATAATAATATAAAAGAATCTCCATTAAATAAAGAGATGATTACGATAACCATCTTTTCCATTAAGTTCACCATAAGATACAAATTCAACAGTTAAGAGATTTAAGACTTTACCTAAATATTTGCCTACACATACACTTATACTAGCGGAAAAATTACATATAAAGCATAATCACAAAAATCATCAAATAGGCACAGAAAGTATTTGAAGATACATGATCTTGTAGAGTTTGTCCCGGCTTAAGATAAGTAGGACCATTAATCTCAGTCGTCCATCTTCATCTCGGTAACTACCATTTAAATGATAATAATCTAAAAGAATCTCCATTAAATAAAGAGATAGTTACGATAACCATCTTTCCCATTAAGTTCACCAAAGATACAAATCCAATAGTTGAGAGATTTAAGACTTTACCTAAAAATTTGCCTACACACACACTTATACTAGCGGAAAAAATACATATAAAGCATAATCACCAAAATCATCAAATAGGCACAGACTACTATGCCTTTGTCCATAAAGTCAAATCTTGTCCAAGGAAGCCAGCTCAGTAATACCCTCCAGCTTAACTTGTTGTCTTGAGCAGTCAACACATTTCTAATCCACAACTGGCCAATGTCAAATCCATCCTCTTACGAGTTTTTTGTTAAATTATCACAAGACACTACCATGCTATTGTAACTTTAGATTTACACAGAAATCAGCCACACCAAGATTAAAAATATGAATTTTTTTAATAATCTATTAATGTTTTTTGTTTGCATATCATAACATTAACATGATAATTTTCTGTTTTTATAAGGCTGACAAATTTTTGTCTCTTCTGTTGAATTTGATTGTTAGTGTCAGTCACATATAAATTGGGTTAAACTAAAAGGGGGCAATTGATTTATCCTTGTGAAAGCTTAGCTTGGGTTATTCTCCAAAATTAACATGACAAATCCACCAAATTTATTACAATGGAGATGTGGACTACAATTATAAGAAATAACCAAGGTCCCAAAACTTCCATCCATGTCCTCAAATTTCTAAGATGTCATTGTCTCAATTGCTTGATACAATTTATCTATGTACATCATGACTTTAAATGGTGCTATTGTAGTATGTGTATGAATGCACCTTGTTGTAGTCGTACCCATTGCACTATGTTTTTAACAAAAATATCACCACGTCCACATCATCACTATGCCGTCAATGGGACATCATAGCAAATTGACCTTGTCATGAACCTCAAGAAGATGGAACCTGCGATGCCCTATCTCTAAATTCACTTGCTTGCTTCAACTGCTTGATGTTACAGTGTCATTTCAGCAGTTTTTTAATTTTTAAATTTCTCTCTTGCTTTAACTATCTATCTCTATTGGATTGCTGATTGGCTCAAAAAGGTTTTGCAAATAAAAAAGAAACACTGTCACTTCCAACCAAATCATTATACATTGAAATATGGAAAAAATAGCAAATTGTTGTGTATAAGAAGAATTACAAATATCACACAGGTACAAATAGTATTATAGTGAATCTAGGTTTCAGGAATTATGTATCGTTCTTAGGGTGCATTTGGTAAAAATTTTAGGTGTTCAAAATTGATTAGGATCAAAATTCTAGCATAAAATATGAGGAAATCAAGAATCTTGATTTTTCTTGTACTGTCAAAAAATTCTTATTTGGTTGGTTACTGGAAAATCCAGATTTTAGATTTATTTGTCTAAACACAAAGTATATAATAATGATTCTGTAATATGTTATTGTATTTCTTGTAAATGCAAAAAAAATAAACTTAAAAATTATAATTCATCCCAAAATCAAGTGGATTGTTCCATAATCAAACTCATGTTCAATTAATTCATTAGCTGAAAATACACATGAATCAGAATTGTTGACTTTATAGGATTGTGTGTAGAATCTTTCAAGTTATGATTATGATTCACATCTGATTCTGCCTCTAGAATTTTTACCAAACATACCCTTAAATGTAATATCTTGTAAAGTTTCAACATTCAAATAAGAATTTGACCTTTTTTATAGACTTCTGAATTCCAAAACTAGTACTTCAAATCTCGGTAGTATCTTAACTTTCCCATATTGATCAAATACACTTAAACTTAATTGTTTTCAAATTACAGGCATATCCCCTGACAATCATCAATTTTAACTTTTTCCTTTGTACCTTGTGAAGAGAAAAGCAAATCCAAATTGCATTTTTAAAGTAAGAACTGTAACTTCAAATAGTTTAACAAGTCAAAACCTAAAAGCTGCTTGAGTTAAGCATGTATAATAACTTACTACTATTAAGATATCTCAGACATAATAAAGATTACTGCTCTAAAAAAGTTGCTTCCTTCTAGAAAAAGAGAGTTTAAAGTTGCTATTTCTTGAATTTAGATATTGCCAAATGCTTGTCTAAGGCAGCAAACAAAGTTAGGCCACATAACCGCTTATAACTTGATATCACTGTGCCTCTGAAAAAGAAATAGCACTAGGTTATGAAATTCAGATTCAAGGTACACGCTTAACTAATTTATTTGCTGTTATTATGAGATTTATTAGATACTTTTATTATATACTTTGATAATGATACATATGAAAATACCACTTGGCAGCTGGCTATACATGGGATTTTCCCACCATGCAAGTGGAAATATAGTAGTAGTATTAGATAACTTTGTAATTTAAAAATATAAAGAAACTTTTTATGGTGGGCGAAGTAAAGAGTCAATTAACCATCAACTCATTTTACAAACACATTTCTCTTATAAGCATACTAGAAATTTGACACTTATTTATCAAAAGTGAAAAGGACAAGGATGCTTTAATTTTTAGGAATAATTATTACTTAATGCATCATGTTTCATGGATGAGTAATTTGTTTTAGCATAATATAATTATTTTCAAATACAAAGGTTCATACATGTACATAAAACTATTGTATTTGTAGAATGTCTTTCTATTCAATTTCATTTCCATTCTATGATTCAGTATAAGGGTACGTTTCGCAAGGACAGATTCTAGCTTCTGTTCGTTGGGCAGACACTCCTATCCAAACAGTTTTCTAAGAATCTGCACCTCATTAGAATCTGATAGAAGTAGCAGAAAGAAACGAACTAGAGAATTCATTGGTGGAGAAGCTGCTGGGGATTGCTTCTTTTCATAAACCATATTTCCATGGATGCAAATGATGATGGTGCCCCGGGTAAGTTGCATTAATTACAACTGGTTGGAATCCAACCTGATCCCCTTCTTCTCCTCCACGTTCATGAAAAACTAAACCCTTGCCATTCCTTCTCTCCATGGTGGTGTCTGTCTATCGTCCCTTCTTGCCCTATTTTTCTCAAGCAGGTATAAAATGCCATTCTGCATCCAATTATTTTTGGTTCATCCCATGTGTCATGGATTATAAATCTACTGTTTGGTTTAATAACATTGAACGCAACACAACCTCCAATCATGCACCTGTTACTACTCCCTGACCTTGCTTCCAAGAGTCCAAAGTTATTGTGCTTTATTGTTTAAATTATTGAATACTTGTTTTCTTTAATACTAGTTATATAAATGTTTAATTGCTTGAAGTCAGTGCTCTTTGTTAACCTATTGAATACTTGTTTTGTTTAATGCTAGTTGTAAAAATGTTTAATTGCATGCAAATTATTTGTTTAGATTGGTTGACAGTTTTCTGTTAGGTTTTGATTTGTTTGGAAGTTTATCTTATTGAATTGGATTGAAAACATGCATTCCTACTAGTTAATACTCAACACTAATAACAACTATAATTTGGAGACATTGCTGAACTTGTTAATTCGTTTTTACAATAATTTTGTAACTGGTATCATGGGTCCTAATATCAAGGATCTAAATGGTGGTCTCTTGCACCCAACATGTATTCCCATGTTATTGTACTGGATCTGTAGTCTTTTGGATTTTCTTTGAACTACAGTTGTCTGCTTGACACAAAGTTAGTCATAAGAGAACTCTTTCAAACAAAAATTGCTGCTTCCCAAATTTGAAAGTTTGTAAGTCTTTCCTGTTTTCTTTGTTATATCAATAGAATATGTTTAACCATTTAATAATTTAGATGATAATTATGTTCGATAAGCTATTACTTTATCTAACTTGTAAACTACCATAATAATCAGTATGCGATTGGGAAAATATACAATCGAAGGCCCATAACCTGTTCCTTGATGTGCATACAATTTAGTTATTTTTCCCAATAATTCTCTTATAGCTTGCGTTGCTGGTCTTAAATTTGCTAGTGCAATTCAGCTTACTCTTATGACCAATAATCACATTTAGATTATAATATATCCCTCTTTTTTCTTATATCTATAGCTCTTTTATTGCAAATAAATTGTAGTAGAGAGACAAATAAATTCTCATTATACTGTTGTGAGAGAAGAAAATGGCTGCAAGACAAATTTAAAATTTAAAGAGACATGTGGAGTAGGGATAAATTTACACTCATTATACTGTGTTTAAGCCATTTTGAATTTAAAGAGACATGCTGTATTTCTTCCTCGTTCTCATTATACTGTTTAAAGGCCATTTTGATGTTGTTTATAGTGACATGTAAGTACAATGCAATAAGGACTCCGTGGGAGGGCAACTCAGGGATTTACCAGTGGTGCACCGGAGCACAAGTAGACCTCCCAAACAAGGTTCATGGACGAGTAGGAGAATCAATGCTACAGTGTAGCATGGAGGAGAAGCATGAGAGAAGGTGATTCTGCTAGGATCTGGAGCAGAATTTGCGTTTGCCAAACACTACCTAAGTGTTCAATTTTCTATTATATTTTTTTACCTAAGGTCATCGACCATTATGACATGAAATGATTTTTTTTTCATTTTAATTAAATGATCCTAATGGCATGTCCTCTAAAATATTTAAATAATGCCATGGACCCATTATAGATTACCATTTCTTGCAAAATAAGTTGGCAACTTGAAGACAAATGTGATTACTTATTTGCTTGTCTTGTCTGTCAAAATTCATCCACAATTTGAGGTTCCAAAACGAGGGTACATAGTTACAAAGAGTTTCGCGATTATTCTCAATTCCAGTGGATAATACCCAAGTCTGCAAAAGGAAAATATGTGATGAAGTACTATCTAGCAATCGTACACCTGCAAAGAGAAGCTGTTTCCTATAATTTGATCAAGTACTAACCTCAAAGCAATTAAGCGAAGATGGGTGCATAATTTGTGGATTAAGAACATAGCATGCCAAATCCCAGCACTACCAACAGCCACATTACTTAACCTGCTTGGAAACTATGCTCAAACCGTTCTCCTATTTCATTTTTGTCATAACTCATAACAAATATGTGTCTTAATTGTAATTCCCGAAACTTAGACCACAACACAATCTATGTTATAATCTAGAATTCTCCACTGTTCTCATATTTATGCGATATGAAGTGATTGTGAATAAGGGTACATTTTTTTGTCAGAACAAGTATATGTCTTAATTGTAATTCATGAAGCTTAGACAACAACACACTCTATATCATAATTTACAATTCTCAACTGTTCTCATATTTACATGATATCAAGTGATTGCGACTAAGGATAGGTTTAGTTCACGATTGCGACTAACGACCTGTTTGGTTCACAAGAGTTGAATCTTGTGAGATTTTAAAATACTGGAGTGGGAATTTGAGATGCAAGAGTTAGAAATTTAAATGCTATTGTTTGGTTAGTAGCATTTAAAGCTCTTAGATTTTGGGTTTGTTCCTTAAAGAGATTGTAGAGAAGTCAACTTTACACTACGAGGGAAAGAAATTGTTTCCCATTTATTAAAAAGGAATACAACTCCCTCCTGATCTTTTATTTCTTCGTTAGACTACCTCATTTGACCACTCCAACAGAAACAAAACACTTGCTCCAATTCTCCTTTTAATTTCCACCAAATCAAGCAAAACAAAGAGACGTTCGTAACATTCTGAGTCAGTGAATCTTATGAGATAAATGAGGAAATCATCATTGGTGCTACAATCCTGACGCCCCATGTCCAATTAAATTCACTGTTAGCAATGGGAATATCCAAATATAGAAATTTTAAATAAATACAAAAGTCCGAATTAGATAAAAGAAAAAGGAAAATTGTGGAAAAAAATGGACCAAAAAATAAGCACATAGGTTACCTTCTGCTTGATTCTCTGAACAGCAGCAGGATCCTTTTTGTGTATGATTTCGTAAGATACAAGAATGACATCTTTCAGGGGCCGAGGTGTCTCCTCAACTTTCCCAGCAAGAAACATGCAAACAGTTGCAATGGTCTAGAAAAGAAAAGATGTCTGTTAAATTCTAATATTATATCAATGAATAGCATAACTTCAACAAGAAAATATCCTTGGAAATTTTCAAGCATATGCAATTTCAACATGGCAATGCAATACATGGTGTAAAAATCATACCAACAAAGAGAACCAAACAAACCTACAATGTTGCTTAGGTGAAATACATAATAAGAGATGTTTATATATACTAAAAAGAGGTTTACATCAACGAAAACAAGATGTAGAATACATCAGATGTTAAGGCACAGATGACTGAATCGGTGTATTATAGCCAAGTTAACATGCTACTCAATATGCTTATAGAACATTCCAGATATATGGATTCAATTTTCTTATATTGGTTTATAGAAACTACTGAAGGGCTATTCGGCAGTCTAAATGGCTTCAATCCAAACCCAAACTGCTAGAATGCTAAGTTCCTTCTGGTTGTCTACATGGTTGACCATTTAAATGAGAGACCACCATTTAAATGAGCTTCTTTAAAAAAGTTCTAATCGGTTATAAACACGTATCTTTTAGAACTTAACATTCACTACTTTCTCCTTCCATGTTTTCCTGTCCTGAGGTTTACTTTTTTATAGTTACCTTTTTTTAATAAAGCAGTAGAATAATTGCTCAGCTTTATTAAGAATCATCCAAAAAAATAATTAGATAAGATGTATAAAAAAACCAACTGATTCCAAATTAAAATAATCCTACCGTACAACAAACTGCCAAAAAGTAGCTTACACACCACAATATTCTCATCCTTTGGTGAATCAAAATATATTAGGTATAGCTTTGCAAATCAACCTCTTAGATGTTATGCAAGATCAAGCTTAGAAATGTCATCAAAAGCATCCAAGAGAATATGGAATAATCCACAGGCATCCAAAATATAAATCATAGTTCTTAAATATTTGGCAAGTGTCATTATCTAAAATGGATACATGAGGGATCTAGAAGTATCCGTGTTTCATAGGTGGTTAGCCTTCAACATCACCATACATGTCAAATATTCTCTTTCATACTACCCATGTATCATATTTCCTTCCATCACCCACTGCATTACATCTTTAGTTCTCAAAATAAATTCCAGTAAAATGAAGACACTACCTTTTTTTAAATCTCTCCTTAAATTCCGATTAATAAAAATATAAACATATGGAAGAATTTTCGATATTAGTTGGCTTCAAAATACATTTTTCTTCTTTTTACCTTGGCTACACATCAATCTCACCATATATATCAAATATTCGCCTTCAACTAGACATAAATCATGATTCCTTACAGAACTTTTGTGTTCCCACTGCATACAACTTTATTTCTCCTACTAAATTCGAGTAAACTAAAAATACTAAGTTATTCAGATCTAACTAATAAATATATCAAATATGTGGAATGATTTTTTAACATAGATCAGCTCTAAAATACATCTGTTCTCTCTCTTACGTCTTCCCTATTGTAAACGAGATGAAGGACTCAACTCCAACCCCCAAATAATCAGAAAAAAAATGAAGAACAATATGCAGTAATTTGTAGAAAAAAGTGCATGAGATTCACATAAAACTTACTCTTCTATCATTCTTTGCATGTGATTGACGAAGAAAAAAACGATGACAAAATATAATAGCCGTGGCAATTGTAACCTGGGGTCTGCATTGAGAAAAAAACTAGCATGATACAGAGCATACACTCAAATGTGTGTTTGGTCCACAGACCATGGAGACAAGCAGTTAAAAGTGTCATAGTAATGATAAAGAACCTCCACAAAAGGATATTGACAAACCAAATACTTTGAAATGTATAAAATGAAAAAGCTTAAAGTTCAGACCAAAAGTGAAGATCGTCATGGAAGCTAAGCCTACAATTATAAGAAACTACAATCTCCAATCTGCCTATTATCCTAGGAATTGGGGCTTTGGGGTATGATGAGATGAGAAAAAAACATATTAAAGAAACAAAGATAAGAAATATGAGTTAAACATGATCTTAACATAAACTTTTGATATTAAGTTTAAACATAACCAAAAAGTGTAACTTAGGTTATGTTTAACTTAGTTCTATTTGTGTGACTTTCCTTCTTTTTTTAATTTGGAATTCAAGTTGAATAGGTGTTTCACTGACTACTACGAGACTGAGACAATAAAGAAAAATATATTGTAGCCATGGTATAAATCACCAATACCTAGATAGGAAAATGTACAACAAGATAATAACTAAACTTAATTATTAAAAAATAACACAGAAAGGACATCTTACACTTTAAGCTTCATGCCTAGGTCCTGTAGAAAAGTGCAGTATGACTTCCGCAGATAAGTCTCCTTCTTCAGATCAATACCATCTCGTCTAGATGGTGAATTTTCTTCAATTTCCCGTCGGCTTAGGTACCATGTAGCACCCGGATGTTCGTGTGCATCAACTTTGTCATGAGAAGAGACATAAGGTCCACTTTCTGCCATTACCTGCCAAGAAGAATCCCCCATTGATAAACCATCAATATGGATAGTACTCATAGATGGTAGATGATACTTGTTTCAAATCCAAACGTTTCTAAAAAAATCAGCTAAATCAACTGAGCTGCTGGGCAATAAATCCTATACTAATGCAAAAATATAAGACCTGTATGGGTTATACACCTTAATCAGCCCATGTGATCATGCTGATTTATAGCAGTACAGCATATCAACACATGAACAAGAGTCATATGAACATGTGCTGGACTTCACTACGAATCTATGAATAAAGGAACATTTTGAGATTTAAACTCAAGCATAAGGAATATAACATTATACAACAAGGAAAAATGCAGCAAGTTTTTTCCATCATGCCTTGATATTCTATAACATTGGTCGGACAAAGGTGTTCTGATCAAACAGAAGACATTGTTATTCTTCTATTCTAAATATTGGGCAAGTGATTGGCATATTCCAGCAAGAGAGAGAATACACGAAAATGGTAGTACATCCATAAAGATATGCAAAGTTGTCTATCCCACATGTAGAAAAAGGGAAATATGACAGGCCCAAAGCCAACACAGGCACTAGAATTCCATGACACTGCATGGATTCCCTCCCGTTGATCTCAATAAAATCCCTACCTATCTGTCAGTGCAAGCTGATTACAAGGCAAAACATTCTACTTTTACATGCTTCGTTACTTAAAAGGTAAAAACTTATCAGCATGAGGCAATAACGAACATCATTGGGAGACATGCCCTAGCTACTTTGCAACACCAATCAAGCAAACTCCTAGACACTCCAACTCAATCACACCGCATGCCAGATCCAATGTCTCCACAAACACCACGAATTCTTTAATTTATGTTTAATCATCTTCAACAATGCCCCACAAAGGTCACTCGTAATTACACTATACAATCTCAAGAGATCACTACACTATACAATCTCAAGAGATCACCAAAGACCATCTGGTCTAGTTTCATCGATACTAACAGAGAAAAATATTTGCTGCAAGTGAAATCAAATCATTTCATGACGAGTTTGTATCAACGGAGAAGCCTATGTCCAACAAACTAAAGAAGATTGATCACAAAATAAAGCATGTTTTGCCGTACCCAGCAGGAGATTCCCGAATTGATACCACATGAACTAGAAGCGCAAGTCTAGTCGATATCCACCGTCGTCTTCACATCCAATGTCTCTACCTCAAACCCCACGTTTTTTGATAGAAAAATCAGCAAACAAAAGAAAAACTGAAATTCTGGGTGAATTTCCTGCCCCATCCATCCGTTCTCCCGCTCTGCATTCTAAGAACCCAACGATAGATTCTGAAGGAGGAAATCACAACCATAAACCCATAGAAACCTCACCCCCCAACACCTAAACACCAGAAACCCTAAATCCACCTTCCTCCACCGCCAGCAAGAGGGCAACAACCGACAAGCGAACCGGGGAGTGGGAGGGGAGGGGGTGGGGGTGTGTAGAGAACGAAAACACAAAAAAGCGGAAGAACCAACCTTTTACGAGGGGAACACGGCGCACCCCTCCCCGGGCCGGGAATCCCTATCGATTGGCGAATGTGGCGGGGGAAAAACCGGCAATGAGGGGTAGGGAGGTCGACAAACCCTAGAAACGAAGCGTGTATGTGACCACGAGTGTTGGTTGTGGGCGGGGGTGAGACGGCTTCGTCACCCGATTTACCTCCACGAGGACAGGGAGGGTATCGTGGAAGTGGGGTTGAGGGGATAGGTCACGTGTGTTTCGCGTGGTTCTGCGTTGCCAGTTGTTACATGTCTTTCACGTGAGGAAAATATGGATTTGTTTCATTGTTTGGCATTGAATGGACCTTCGGTGTGCTGGATTTGTCTTTTACTCAGTTAAGTTTTTGGAATGTTGGATGTCCAACGTGAAGTTTTTTTTTTTTAAATAATTTTTAATATATATTACCATCGTAACAAATACTTGATTATGAGATCACCATTAAGTTAAGTAGATTTCCATAATTGTTTCTCCCATCATTCATGAGATACGATCTCTTAAGTTGAATCAAATCTTCTTGTATATTAATTATCTAGAAGAAAGAAAGTATGGTATTGATCCTTACAAGTACAATTGATCAAATGTGTATTTTTTAATTATTTATTTTATTTTTATTTTATTTTTCCTCTTAAGCTTTTTAAATTTAAATTTTAAATTAGACAACTTAGTAAAAAAATCAAAACAAAATCTATTTATCTATATATGCTAATTTTGTAGAAGAAGAAAAATGTAGATGTAGAACCTACATTCCATTCTTTCAATGTCAATATGATTTCTTCATTTAAATATTATTTGAGACCCATATTCTCCTAGTCTCAATATAATCTCTCTATTTAAGATTTATGTAAATGACCACACAAAATCTTCTTTCTCCTATAGTTTTAATTTGAAGTTATCATTTTTTTTTAAATTATCTTTTTGCCACTATCTAATTCTTCTTTGTTTGTTGTTATGATTTTTCATTTAATTTACCTTAATGATAGATTAACGATTTTTTTTATATTGTGATATTTTAGATTTTAGTACTTCTTCAACTCACTTCTTTCTATTTTTAGAAGTTTGATTTTAATTTTTCTCACCTGTCTTAAATCAAAAAAAAAATTAATCTATATGCTAGTTTGATTCCTAACTATTCTTTTCTTTCCTTATTTCAAATTTTAAATTTATTTTTACTAAAACTTAGTTAGGTAGATAAAAATCCCTCTTAATATTTTTAAAATTCAAACTTGTTTTATAATTTTTGTTTAAATTTAATTGATACAATTATAGTTTCCTTTCTTAGATTTTTTTTCCCTTTCCACGTGGGGTTTTTTGCTTGTAGTAACTTATTTTGATTAATTTAACAACTTCTAAAGGAATAGTTGGTTCTTAGCTTTTAATAAATTTTATAAACCAAGCAAAGTTTAAAGGTCATGTAACAAAAATCTTATAAATGACAATGGAAATAAATTTATAAGTAGATCCTCTTTTATTTTCTCTAGTTTTCACTCTACTCGTATTAAATTGATTACATTCAATTTAAATATATGTGCTTAAAGTTAGATCAATTTCTCGCCGAATTTATATGAAACTAAGAATTAGAATCAACTTTTACATCATTAGTAATAGAAAAAATGTTGAAAGTCGAATTCACTAATTTCCTTATCGCTATTAAGTTTGTGAACAATTTTAGTTTCCCCGTTTCTCAATCAATCCAAGGGGAAATAAACATACATTAACTTATGATTAAAAAATATGTATCAACATCATAAGTATCTTGTCCTACTATTTTATCATCTTACTATCTTGCTATTATACTATACAAGGATGTGTCTTCTCAAAGTAATGAGAGGCAAGAAAGAGCTCTCTTTTACACTCATGTTTTTATTTATTTATTTAATAACTTTTCAAATTTTGAATTCCTCTATTATATCTAGTTTTATTAAGTTCTTCCTTTTATTCTATTAATTATTCCTAATTTTCCTTCAATCTACCATACAAACCCCCCC
>JAMKQA010248893.1:0-16666 GCA_024699735.1 Posidonia australis | reverse complement strand
GGTTTAATAAACAAGATAATAGGAAATAGTCAATAGCGAAGGCCCAGAGACTACCAAATATAATCACTTGCCCTACAAGCTGATGTATTATTGAAGGCATTCATATAATTGCAAACTAAACTTCAGGAAAGACATGGAAATTTCACAAAGCAAGCAAAATGTATATGCCTGTACCCAGAATTAATATGTGTGCAGGAATACTGAAATTGGTATAATTTTGGGTTTATTCCAGGTTCACATCAACTAAATGAAATTGCAGCACTTGTTTTCACAAATATCTTGGGTTCACTCAGCATTAAGAAATATAACATCGACTCATCCACATGTCTCACCACTTTCAGTAAGTAAAGTTGGAAATCTCTATTTTTAAACACTGAAAATAGGAACCTGCTCTTTTTCAGTGAGGTTCAATAGCTATAAGAAACAATGCTGAACAATTCTGATTAAAAATAGAGATCTTCAATTGAAAACAAAATAGATATTGATCAATCATAAGAACCTTAAGAAAGAAAAAGTTAATAAACTAACATTATCTAAATAATAATGGTAAATCCTTATGACATGTAAATAATTTGGTCACGGTAGAGACATATGCACTAAAAATCCTAAGAAATTGTAAAGTAGAGATTACAGTACAATATACTACAAGACAAATGCTGGCTCTCTTAATAAAGTAGATCTTTTAAGGACTAATTTGATGAAAGAAGTGGACTAATATAGATTGACTTAACAGAAACGAACTCTAAGAAATAGGGCCAGGTATACATTGGCCAGTAATCTGAAAAACAGCAGCACCCATAACGTACTAATTTATAACCTATTTAAAGTTTTAAAAACATGCAAGGAATAATACACAATTAATATCAATTGGTTAACCGATTTTGTGTCTTCCGTCAGTGATAACGGGTATGCAGAAACGTCCCCATACTCTGTAGATCAATAACATCAGATTAAGAGAAATGTCTGAGTTCCTGACATAAAAGAAACAAACAAAGCTAACCAAGAAAAACCAAACCACCAGACTGCATAACTGGCAGCTTATTTGCCATTTTTTTAGAGGGGCTTGGGTTGTAAAGGATTAAATCTCAAGGACTCTACCATCCCTACAGATACAAATATGTTCCCTTCACTGAGTTTATTCGATGGAGTAGAGGAGCCTTATATAGTCGGTACTGATTTTTGGTTTCAGCAAACTTTGGAAGGTTATCTTTTTTGATATTCTTGTTTCTCGGTGTTGTCTCAGTCTTTTCAATTGTGGATCTAAACAGTTCTATAAAACAAGTAGATCAGACCTGAACTTTATAGGAATTAGGGTTCATCCTTAAGAACTATCAAATATTTTGGCAACGCTGAGGGCAATAAATCATATGAAGTAGACAACTTGGAAATCTTCTGTAAGGGAACAAACAAAACTTTTGCAAACTAAAAAGGAGTATGAGTAATCATTGCTTAATAGAGGAAACTAGAAAGTGATATTAACAGTTCCAGACTATATGCGGACCAGGACACACCTTCGAGGAGGTGCTACGATGGGGGAAGACTCGCTTCGAGGAGGTGCTGCGATGGGAGGAGGTGCTGCGATTGTATGGTCGACAGGCAGGAGGAGGCTCGCTCCGTCGACTGGCGGAGGCTCGCTCTGTCGACAGGCGGGAGGAGGAGGAGGAGGTGCTATGGAGGAGCATCGTCGACAGGCGGGAGGAGGATGCGGCGGAGGAGGAGGCGGAAAAGATGCGGACGGACGAGAATTTAGGTTAAGAAAGAAAGAGGCAGAACGACCTACGTCGAGGTATTTTATACCTGAATTAGCGAGGACATTAATGAGGATATTTCCTCGCTAAATTCAAGCGAGGACATTGCGAGAAAAAAATCCTCGCAAAAAAGTCGCTATGGTATTGCGAGGACATTTCCTCGCAAAATCCCCACTATATATCATCGTTAGATTATTACGAGGACATGTCCTCGCTAGTTGTCCTCGTAAAATCTAATTTTTCTTGTAGTGGCGGCTGACCGTGGCCTGCGGCCTTCTCCCAAGGCCTTTTGCGGTTGATAGTAGTTGTGGGTGAACCCTCTCTTCACCCGCCGCTATCCTTTCCCGTTGGTTGCCTTGGGCGTCTATTCCCCATCTCCGCCATCGCTCTGACCGGTGGCTTCTTGTAGCTGGCCGTCGCCGGTGGCCTCCCCCGCTAGCAGATCTGCGCCTACTCGCTGGGACTCTCCTCTCCTCCGTCTCCTTCTGGTTCTTACCCTCCTCCTTTCCATCAGAGCATTGTCTCGCCGACGGGTTCGACCCCTTGCCTACTTGTAGACGGGACCGGTCTCTCGCAGACGTTGGTCTTCTCTCGTCGAGGTAAACGACTAGAAGGTATAAACCTTAGCTAAAACACTTTTTTTCCCCTTCCTCTGTATATTGATCTGGAATTTGTTGGCATTTTATGGCATTTGTTGGCACATTTGAGCTTTACGGTGAAATTTTACTCTGATCAGCTGTTCTAAGGTTAGGGCATTTGTTTGCCTGAATCCGAACATTCTGATTGTGTTATGGAGGATGATATTATAGTTTCTTTTCTACTGAAAAATTTTCTTTGGTTCCTGATTCTGCTTGTGAGTCTTGGACTGTGATTTGTCTCTGGCGGATGCTGTTTTTGTTCCGATGACTCCATCTCGGGGTCGACAGATCCAGTGATCCAGAGAGCTGGATATCTTCTTCCTCCGACGCAGTATATGACCCACTCTCGGCTTTGAAAAAGATCACCTCTTGGCTTTGAAAAAGATGACAATATGCGTGCAATAACTTCTTTGGAAAGCGATCGTGTAATGGAACATACTCCTCATGCCCCACGACTGCTTCATCAGATTAATGAGGATGAAGTCCTTTCTCTGGATTAATGTTTTATTAATCGAACTTTTTAATTTTTGATACAGTTTGAACACCTTGTGTGAGCCTGGTGTGTTATCGCCTGTTGTTGGCCATTCTTGCTTTTGTGGTGGGAATTTTTTTTATCCACCTAGACTGTAATATGGTTCTGAATTTACTATGTCTAAACTTTTCATTAATATAAAGTTTACCGTTAACAAAAAAAAATAATAATAAAAATGACACTATTTTACATAAAATATTATTGAAAAATTATCAATACAATAACATTATTATGAAATGTTAATAATTTCTCTAAATTATACAATAGTATTACGTAGAATGTTACTCTTTTCCTTGTTTTACACATATCTTGAATTTCTCACTAGTAGGTACCATCCGAAAACTTGAACAACAGCCCTCTGCCCAATTCAAAGATCATTTCCTAACCATGATTTATGTGTAATGCGAGAGTGCACGATTCATGAGCTGCACCTTTTTTGATCCGTGTACTAAATTTCAGCCGCATTATTCTAATCACGAAGTGCCTTTTAAACACAAATATCTTGAAGACTTGGACTGAGCAAAAGACAAAAGTCCAAATCATTAGTTCGTTTCTGTTGCTTATATCTACTCGAAAGAAGCTCTTACTTCGGAAGCACATTAACTACTTGCCGATGAAACTTTTTTTTATAAAAAAATCCAAACGATACAGCTTTCACAACAAATCATCTCTTAAGAAAAAAAAAACATCACAGCCCTGTAAGCAAACTTGAAGCCCACGACTGTGAAACTTGGAACGTGTTTTTTTTCTTTTAGTTGTGAATAGCGTGATGGTGTTCTTTTAAATCCTCCAAAATACTACCAGACTGTGGTTGTGGCGGACACCATCGCTTCGTCGGTCGTCACTCTTGAACACTGAAGGGTTTTGCGTTTTTATCATCGTCATCGGACGTCAAGCTTCTTCAATTTATCTATTGGTAAGCTGATTCTTTCCTTCCTCTCCTATTTTTTCCCGATTTTATTTCGTTATTTTTTTAAACAAATTCTCGATTTTATTTCATTATATTTTCTTTTTCCTTTATAACCATGAAAGGTCCACGCATGTTGATCGACGCTGGTTAAGGTTTTCCGTTTTTTGTTTCTGACGATCGTCGATTAGTTTGGGGGTTTCCGAGGGTTGTTTCTGATGATACGAAGTGATTCCCGCCTTCTGGCAATAATATTAAATTCAGTTCAAGCACAGGAATTATAACAAAAAGGAGAGTTTTTTTTGTCAAAACTTCTTGTGATTTGGGTATCTGAATTTGCCCTGTCGTGCTGGTTTACTCTAATTCGGTAGAATATGGTTATTGTTTTTTGTTGTTAAAAAAAAAAGGGTATGCAACTGTTGATTCTGGGTCTTACTTATTTTCTATTTTATGTTGTTCTTTTGGACTTCTCTTTTGGGTTGGAGAGAATGCGATTTGCCTTGGAGTTCAAACCGGAATTTTAGGATTCTAGTATTGTTGTTGTTGTTGCTTAAGGAGATTAAGAATTTCGGTGTTTGGTGACTAAAGATGGCTAGTTATCAATGCAATGCCCACATGGAACCCGCAAAGGTCCAGCAGATCATAACGGAGTTCTTTGCGAAGAGTCTCCACATTATACTGGAAGCGAGGTGTACTTGTGATTCTTCCGAGAACTGCTGTAGCAGTGGTCGTTCGGCTTCCTCCGCGTCAGGTATCAAGCGGAGAGACAAGTGGTTCAACCTTGCCCTCCAGGAATGCCCAGCTGCGCTTGAGAAACTGGATTTCTGGAAGCAGACTGACCTGGACCCTTTGGTTGTTGACGTGATTCTTGTACACAGGCCTCCGGATCCTGAGCTGGCCTGTCCATCCTCAGGTGGTTGCCCCCTGCAAAAACTTTCTAATTCTGAAAAGATTGTAGAGAGATGGATCATGCAATACGAATCTCGGGCTAGTGGTGTTGTTGGAAAGGACTCAAATATGCAACGTAGAAGAAGCGGCGCCAGAGGAAGTTCTTGTGAGTTGTCAACTGCATTTAAGAAAATATACAAGAGTTCAATTTCGTTGCTGCGCTCTCTGTATGCTCTCACAAGGCTTTTACCTACATATAAACTTTTCCGAGATCTCAAGTCCTCTAGACGAAAGCGCTTGTTGAAACTTACTCACAAGATTTCTTCTTTCATCGAGCCGTTCTCTCAGAGCGAGGATGCGGAAATGAGCCACTTTGGTTTTGTGCCAGTGGAGACTCCTTGTGGTCGACTCTGTTTATCAGTGTTGTTCCTCCCAAAAATGGAAGATATCAGTTTAGAGCCATCTAGTCCATTACCTACAAAGTTAATAACAGATTATGTTGGAAGTTCATTAGCTGAGCCTGTAAAGAGGTTTGAGTCATTGCCTATTGATTTGTCTCCGCCGGCATTCGTCTATATTGACAAACTTCATGTTTGTAATAATGATCACAGAGCCACGTTTTCTATCTCTGCTTCACCTTCTTGTGATTTGCAAAATCCCCATTTACTGCTTCAATGCAAACATACAAATACTGACTCTTCACCGTCGATGGGATCAGTTTCACAAAATGCATCACTATCCCATGACAATACTGTACGTTGTGATGAGTGCGTGTCATCACCCCCATTTTCTCTCTCTTCACCTTCCCCCTCTACCTGCTTCCCCAGTGGCTCACCAGGTACTCTGTTAAGCACGGAGACTTCTCCTGGCAGAATAGTTGTGGCTCATGGTTGTGGATTTCCAAAACAACCGTTGCCTTTGCCAAAGGAAACAAGAACCACGCGTTCTCTTAATACAGACAACCTGAGATATCAAGTGTCTGCTGTTCCTTCTCCTGAAAGCAAGAATCTCAAGCATCTGGAAAGCTCAAAGTTAGGGAACTTGCTAACTAGAACGAACCTGCAGAAGGTAATAGGGGACAACTGCCTCAAAATATATAATGGTTTTGTCTTGCATTTTCATTTCCAAAAATGAAGGTTTTGACCTTGCATTGGTAGAAGGTAGAGTCACTTGAATCTCAAACAAAGTTTTTTTTTTGGCTG
Organism: Posidonia australis; assembly: GCA_024699735.1. Lineage (NCBI taxonomy): Eukaryota > Viridiplantae > Streptophyta > Magnoliopsida > Alismatales > Posidoniaceae > Posidonia > Posidonia australis. The sequence continues at coordinate 10,751 of JAMKQA010248893.1, read as the reverse complement.
TTGTAGGCCTTCTCCTTGGGTAAATATGGTGCTGAACAGAAGATGCCATTTTGCTGTTCACCTCAAGTTCTAGTTTCTAGGATTTCTAGCAGATGGTCGCACATAGGTGAATGTGATGCTTCTGGTATTGTGCTTCCTTTTGCAATTGTTGATGATGATATCAGGTATTACTTGAGATCTCATATCATATGGCATAAAAGAATGGCTCTAAGAGGGTTTGTGGCAGCTAAGAGTGGCTCTCCTTGGCAACTCATTGTGAAGGCTAGTGAACAATGAGAGTCAATTCTCATATCATATGACATAAAAGAATAAAATGTGGAAATCTATAAAAATACACCATTTAATTCTCTTTCTAACCAGCTCTATGTGCCTTACATGTATCACAATACATGATAAAAGTTGCTTCATTTTTTCTCTTCAAATGTTTGTGCCACATAAACTCTTGTGCCATGTCAATTTTCTTCTTGTCTTTTAAATGCTGCACTCAAAAAACACAATAGGTGTTCCTTAATGCACTAGCTGCAGAATATAGTTTTGGTTCTGCATGCAATACTTTTTTGCCAGAGTTTTTTGTGCCTCATAGGTATCATAATTTCATAATAGAAAGTTGTTTCGTATTTTCTTGGACTTAGGGCTGGTTTGAGTTCAGCTTTTGATAGTTTTGATTCCATAGGAAGCTATTTTAAGTCAAAAGATGAACCAAAGAGGTTTTCATAATCTTCTTCTAAGGCATAGTATTGATGATGCCATTTTGTGAAGAAAATATATTAATAATATTTTTGGTCATATATACCCTTCGGTAAATATTAATACGTACAGTCATATTTCTGATTTGTACACAAAAAAATATTGTTCTCCTTGTATCACCCATTTTATGGACAAAAATTCCAATGTAAACGAATACGGAACTATATAAAATTATTGATTTTACTAATAATCCACTAGAAGCTAAAGTAAGCTCAAAGACTAGTAGATTCTGCCAAAAGTAATAATCTTTGTAGGCTCTATCAATACCCACTAGAGGTTGTTTGTGCTTTACCGATATCACAATTTCATACCATAAAATTGATTTTTTTTTTTTGAAAGGGAAATTGATAACATTTTCACATCAACTCTTTCCGAATCTAAATAAATGTCAAAGGATCGATCAGAATTAGGCTACTCTACTTTTAGCTGGTCTAAATCATAATCAATACAGTTTAGGCTCAACCATTTATTGTATGTGACACAAACACCAGAAGACATGCAGACAAGAAACTACTTGATACATTGGGCATCTTCTTAGATAGATTGAAGATGAGCTCAGTATCAGAAGTCTTGGTGTTCCTCTTAATGGGCATTAGGAAATTTCTTGAAGATAGGCTTGGCCTGTTTCACGATAGTTGTTCTTTTTCTTCTTATTATAGAATAAGCACCTTAGATTCCCCACCTTTCTTCAAAGAAAAGTGGGACTCTTTTTTATTCTTGCATTGTAAACTTGTCATCTTGCATTTTACAAGTAAATTGAGACGACCACTGCCATTCTTCATGATCTTCTTTTGGTCCTGCTATTTTTCTTATTTTTGTGTTGCCTTTTCCTTGATCACTACCGTTAGGTTTCTCTTGGAATCAGAGTTATCCACTGCATTTGAATAGATAAATTACACCTGTAATAGCAATCTTTGATATATTTGTAATGTGATCTGTACGATGCTTATTTTATTTGCAGGGCTGAAAATTCCAGTGGAAAAGAATATGTTAGCAAGCCTTTAATATCTGAAAAATCATTGTCAGTTTGCACATCTGAAGAGGCTGCTATTGGTGTCCTTGTACGGATGTTAAAGACAGCCCCACCATTGTGCCAGGGTTCATCTGAATCAAACAAAAATTTGCACGATACTAAAGTTAGAAATGATGAGGAGATCCAACCCGAAAAAAATGGTACGTCTGGGGCAATTAGTCCTGAGGTTGCTGGCAAGACCTGCATTTCACCGTCAAGGCATATCCGGTCAAGGACAGTGGCAGATGCATTAGCAGAGCTGGAAAACTACAAAGAGATGGATGCTTTACTCAGCAAAGGTGTGTGAAATTCATCCAGAAACCTGTCTATGGAAGAATCTACTGACAATCACTCAAAGCTATGAACTTCTCATTCAGTCGGATATGATATAGGTTTGTATAGCTCCCTGTTTTACTCGTAGACATGCATATACACGATAACATGGAATAGGTAACTATAGGATATCTATAATGATAAATCTGTTCGTATACTGCAGTCTGCAGATTAGAATGTAGGCTGAAGTTTTGTTCATCATGCTTAAGGATTTCATAGTATTCAATAACTGAACAGTAACTTGGAAGGTACGAGAAACCATGTTTATGTATTATAACCTGATTTTTTAGCTGGAAAATATAGTTGAAAAGAATACTGATGGAAAAACCAACTTCTCATTTAGCATTCACTACTCCAGTGATATTATTAGATACTAGAAGAATACTGATGGAAAAAGCAACTGCTCATTTTGCATTCACTACACCGGTGATATTATCAGATATTAGGTGAACGTGATTGAGCCATAGTTTGACACTGAAGTGTGTTTTTTATTTGAATGGCAACAGAGTCGTTCTAATTTCTCAAAAGACCAGTATGAGAAAAGTGATCAATGTTTTGTAAGTTGTAACTAATCTTCACCGTTGATGTTTATAGAGACAAGAACTTTAAATTAATATTATTTACGGGAAGAGGATGTTTGTTATAAGTAGCAAACTTGGCTGCTTCTATTTATTTTTTAATTTTTAAATATCTAACCTTATAAATTGAATTATGAAATTATTACACACATGCAAAATTTTTTTGTTTCAATCTAATTAATATAGTTTCTTCAACTAAATGCAGCAAAAGTTAATATTTTAGCAGTTGAAACTAAATGCATTAGTCGATGGTGAACTCAAAAAAAATCTGAAATTAATATGTGCTGCAGAGAATGAAATAGATTGAATCATTGAATGATCGTATGGTTAGATTTTACATTTTTTCAAAAAAAAAAGAATGCCAAGCAGCCTAGTTTGCTGCTTGTTATTACTTACAAGCAGAATCTTTTTAGTGATCCAAGTGGCCTAGTGTTAAGGTTTCTCTCTATCATATTTTCCTATGTTTTGTGGCCATGCTGAATATAAAATATTAGGAATATTAAATAGGTTGATTTGGGCGAAGTCAAATTCAACTCGTCGATTGGGTTTAGTCAGGTTGCAGACTCTAAACATTTGTACTAGGAAAGATCAAGTAGGGGCGGTGTTGGTACTTTAAACGGTGCTAAGGTTAAATATTGCATCCTAAACTTAAAACCTCAATATATGGGGTCATTTTCATTACGCTTATCTTTTCTAAGAAAAATAGAAATAAGTGAAAATTTGACATTAATATTCTTAAAGTATGTTATTTTGTTTAAAAGTGATTTTCTGGTTTAGGTGAATAAGTGTATATATTAAGAAATTCTAGTTGAGTTGAAAAGCAAAATAAGTATTGGAATATGTGAAAAATGCACAGATTAATGCTAATTAACTTGATTATTAAACTTATATCTAGTTGTATAAATCATATTAAATAACTATTATTTTTATAAAAAACATAAACATATAATGACATACATGTAGGAAAATAACTTAAGCAGAATAATTTTATTTTATCTCTCTTATGTATAATAATTATGGAATTAGTAAACTATAATAGGAATTATTATTCTAAATTTATTTCAATTTTTACACAAACAAACAAAAAAATAATTTTTATTTCAAGTTTATTTTATGATTATTCTGGATCCAAATAGAGACTTTACTCTTTAGTTATAATATATACCTATGTTGTCTTTGGTACACTGAAAAAAATATAATAGTTTTATTTCTTTTCTGTGTTTGATATGTAATCAAAGTGCAGGGTAGAATTGATAGACAATTCCTTTGCATTGTTCGATACATAATAACAGAATCGAAATGAAAATAAAAAATCTATATATTTATATCCACATATTAAGAAAAATATCCAATCAACCTAAGGTTGCGTTTGGAAATGTTTTTTCTTAAGCAGTTTATTAAGAAAAGTTGATTTTTTATTAAGTTATACTTTTTATAATTTTTATAGAGGTAAAGAAAAACTTATTTGGTTTGTATGTCCGATAATTACTTACGAATTAATCAAAGGACTATATTGCCCTCGCCATTGTCGTCAATTACCGTTCACTAGTCATTGCGTCGCTGTCGTCCATTGCCATCGACCACCATCATCACTATCAGTCATCACTACTACCGTCAACCACCATTAGTGTTGTCAGCCACCACCACTCTTATCGTTGGCCACTACCACCACCATTGCTGACCATCACCACTGTTGCCGTCAGCCACCACGACCGTTGCCGCCAGCCACCACCACCGTCGTCGGCCATTATTATCGCCATCGACCACCACCACTGCCATTATCAACCACTGCCGCCACCACCGTCGGCCACTAACACAATCGTCGTCAGCCACTGTAACCATGTCGGCGACAACCTCGGGATTGACGCGAAAGGCTAAATGCACGAGGATGGCAAAGTCACGGCAAAAATAAAAATAAAGTGCAGGAGTCGCCACCTAGTCTATTAAAATGAAAGACAAGGAAAACCATTTAAATCATGCAAATAAGCCAATGAAAAAGCAGGTCATAAACCAGAAATGGGTAAGGATCGCTGTTACGCACGAGGAAGGTGTTAGGCACCCTCATGCGCTCGAAAAAATCGGTCTTTTTATGGGTTTTTCACTTATATGAAATGTCGATTTTTCAACCTTTTCTGTACGTCCGAGGGCGATATGCCATGTCATGCTAAGTGAGTGGTGTCTTATGCTAAAATATGGGTGCATAGAGTGTAGGGTGTGTCCTAATGCTTAGAAGTATCGCTCATATAAAGGGTCAAACATTGATGCAAAAATATTACATAAATAAGATCAAGGATCTAAGTCCTTTGAGCGATTTTTATTCTTGCTTTACTATATGCCAAATGTGATTTAACATGCATAAAAATGTCTAAAAACAGAGTCGGGTCTTCTTGATATATCAAGGAAGAAAACCGTAAAAATCCAGAAGTAAATCAAAACAAGAAATCCTGCTAGAAACTATGCGAAAATCACTGTGTGCTACTGAAAAACAGATTGATGTGCTAGTTTGGTGCGCCGCACTGGTGCTCTAGTCTGGTGCGCCATCTAGGTGCTCTTGTGGAGGCTAGAAAGATATGCCAAAGAAAACACAGAAATCCATGCAGTGCAATGTCATATATAAATGCATTCCAGAAAATTATACAGTGTAAAATCCTTGTAAACTTGAGAAAACACGATAGAAAAATCAAAGCATGAGAAAATATATGGACCTCGTGCTCAAGGGCTGCAAGCTTCACACGAGATCACATCCTATTCATGCTAAATGAAAGCAACAAGGTTCAGCCATATCACCTGGATCATGGACTGATGCATAAGATTCTCCATATAGGAGTAAGGGGCAATCAGCCTACTAGAATTTAGCCATGGACTGAATATATAAGGTGCAATGAAAGTCTTAAAACAGTATTATCCCAAGATGAAAACATGCAGGCAAGGACGTATGATATCCAAGAATCAACACCAGGAAAACCAGAATCAAATTCCTCCGGGAAACAATGCAAACTGAGATGCAAACAAGATGATTTGCTCTCTGATCAGTCTGGTGCACCAGCATGGTGCGCCAGAGTGGTGGTCTGGTTAGGTGCGCCACTCTGGTGCGCTAGGTAGGTGCTCTAGAATGGTGTTCCCCATAAAATTTGAATCAGACTGCAATCTAGATTTCAGAGATAAATGATTTTTTATTAATTGGATCAGTTATGCAGATGATGAAAGACTAAAACATGATGAAACACTAACAAATGAATGTCTTTTATCATTTGATTCCAGATCATATCAAATCATGGATTCATGGCTGAAATACTTGCATAGGGTTCTAAAAGATATAATAAAACATGAATGAGTGAACTTAAAAACCATATGTAAAAGATGAATGTATAAAGACTAGATTTGCTGCATATTCCCTAGCATGTACGTGCATGAATCATGGATCCTTGTATAAAGAAACAGAGAAGAAAAACCACTCATAGGAATTACATGATGTAGTTTTTTATCATATAGATCTTACATGTAGTGTATCTTGTATATGAAACAAACGTCTTATCATAGAAACTCTCATGTAAACAACATAAACTCAGATTTATTTATGAAGCTCATGACATATTTTATTTGGTGCAAGAACTAAGATTAAAGATGGAAGGAAGGAGAGGGACCTACCTTGTCCAAGGTGTTCCTTCTTAGAAAACCAAAGATAATATGACCATTGTTGCTTTGGAAGGGCTGGAAATGCTTCAGAATGCAAGATAATGCTTGAGAAAACGAGATTGGATTGCAGAAATCAGTAGATAGCTTGCACTAGATCTCTCTTGGATCTTTCTAACCTCTCCCAAATGGTTGCCTATAGGGGTCTTTATATAGGAATTCTCAAGGGTAACTCCTATGGAATGCAGGCAGCCTCGTAAACGAAGAGCCTAGCGTAGATTCCATGGCATATTCACCAGTGAAGGTTACAGACATGGGAGGTGGAAAGCCAGCAGCCAGTCGCCTGAGAAGTGGCTGTGCGCCAGCTTGGTGCGCCAGGTAGGTGCGCCAGCTTGGTGCTCTAGCTTGGTGCTCTCCCCTACCTGTCTAAATTTCTAATTGTGCTACAGGCCTGCTATAAGTTTGTGATTGGTTTAACCAATGGGATTGAGTTTGCCACATCCAAAGCAACATCTAGAAAGTTTATCTATGGACCACCTCAAAATCGGGGTGTTTACAGATGCCCCTCCCTGAGCGAGGTCGAGGGACGAAAGGAACCAAGACCAATGCTCAGGGTTGACAAGATATCCCCATTTTGAGGTTACAGGAGGATGATTTTTGCTGTAGGCAGTAAGTCACTTATCCAGTGGATGCACCGAAAGTCATGACTTGTTGCCAAATGTAAATGCAAAATGCGTGCGATTGTTGATCTAAATGCTGGGGATGGTATGCCAATGCGAAAAAACAAATGCAAGAGCCGATGCAAAGTTGATGCTAACATAAAATACAAGAATGGGTGTTTGTAAGGCGATGCAATGCTAATGCTAGTGCTGAAGTAATGGCAAAGATAAAAGAAATCCCGCACACAAATGGAACCATTGGCAGGAAAATGATAAGTTGTCGGACTCATCACTGGATTATTGAGGTTATCAACCTAAAGAGACGGGATATGACAAGTAAGCTGAGTCTTGTCAAACCAGATACCTAACAGCGTGACGGTTGTCAACTGAATAGTTTGGGATACCAGTCCAAAGGAAAGGGGCATGACAAACATATTATTTGTCAAACAAGAAGGCCCTGTCCCCACGGACAAAGGACAAACAAAGAGATTTCGCGCCCGCGAAAACCCGGAAGGGAAAAGAGAAAGAGGACCTTGACCGCCCGGTCAAAAGTCAAACCGCTGGATTTCGCGCTCGCGAAAACCCAGAAGAGAAAAGGATAAGGACCTTGACCGCCCGGTCAGAAGGTCAAACAGTTGGATTTCGCGCCCGCGAAAATCCAAGGAAAGGATAAGGACCTTGATTGCCCGGTCAAAGTGTTAAGCAGGCTGGATTTCGCACCTGCGAAAATCCAAGCGAGAGGATTAGGACCTTGATCGCCCAGTCAGAAGCTCAGAAGCCAAGGAAAAGGATTTCGCGCCCGCAAAAATAAAAGGAAATGACCTTGACTGCCCGATCGAAGGTCGACTCTGACCGCCCGGTTAGAAGCCAAGGAAAAGGATTTCGCGCCCACGAAAATCCAAGAAGAAGGATAATGACCTTGACCGCCTGGTCAAAAGGTCAAACAAGCTGGATTTCGCACCTGCGAAAATCCAAGCGAGAGCATAAGGATCTTGACCGTCAGGTCAAAGGTTGACTCTGACCACCCTGTCAGAAGCCAAGGAAAAGGATTTTCACGCCCGCGAGAATCCAAGGAAATGACCTTGACCGCCCGGTCGAAGGTCAACTCTGACCGCTGGGTCAGAAGCCAAGGAAAAGGATTTCGTGCCCGCGAGAATCCAAAGAAATGAAAGGAAATGACGTTGATTGCCCGGTCGAAGGTCGACTCTGACTGCCCGGTCAGAAGCCAAGACAAAGGATTTCGCTCTCGCGAGAATCCAAGAAAGGTAAAGGAAAGGACCTTGACCGCCTAGTCGAAGGTCGACTCTGACTGCCCGGTCAGAAGCCAAGGAAAAGGATTTCGTGCCTACGAGAATCTAAGGAAATGACCTTGATCGCCCGGTCGAAGGTCGACTCTGACCGCCCGGTCAGAAGCCAAGGAAAAGGATCTCGGGCCCGCGAGAATCCAAGGAAAGCATAGGAAAGGACCTTGATCGCCTGGTCGAAGGTTGACTCTGACCGCCCGGTCAGAAGCCAAAGAAAAGGATCTCGCGCCTGCGAGAATCCAAGCAAAGAAAATGACCTTGACCGCCCGGTCGAAGGTCGACTCTGACCGCCTGGTCAGAAGCCAAGGAAAAGGATTTCGTACCCGTGAGAATCCAAGGAAATGATAAGAACCTTGACCGCCTGGTCAAAAGGTCAAACAGGCTGGATTTCGCACCTACGAAAATCCAAACGAGAGGATAAGGACCTTGATCGCCATATCACAAGTCGACTCTGAACGCCCGATCAGAAGCCAAGAAAAGGATTTCACGCCCGCGAGAATCAAAGGAAATGACCTTGATTGCCCGGTCGAAGGTCAACTCTGACCGCCCGGTTAGAAGCCAAGGAAAAGGATTTCGCTCCCGCAAAAATCCAAGAAGAAGGATAATGACCTTGACTGCCTGGTCAAAAGGTCAAACAGGTTGGATTTCGCACCTGCGAAAATCCAAGCGAGAGGATAAGGACCTTGACCGCCAGGTCAAAGGTCGACTCTGACCGCTTGGTCAGAAGCCAAGGAAAAGGATTTTCGCACCTGCGAGAATCCAAGAAAATGACCTTGACCGCCCGGTCGAAGGTCGACTCTGACCGCCCAGTCAAAAGCCAAGGAAAAGGATTTCATGCCCGCGAGAATCCAAGGAAATGAAAGGAAATGACATTGACCGCCCGGTCGAAGGTCGACTCTGACCGCCCGGTCGAAGGTCGACTCTGACCGCCCGGTCAGAAGCCAAGACAAAGGATTTCGCTCTCGCAAGAATCCAAGAAAGGCAAAGGAAAGGACCATGACCATCCGATCGAAGGTCGACTCTGACTGCTTGGTCAGAAGCCAAGGAAAAGGATTTCGCGCCTGCGAGAATCCAAGGAAATGACCTTGACAGCTAGGTCGAAGGTTGACTCTGACCGCCCGGTCAAAAGCCAAGGAAAAGGATCTCGGGCCTGCGAGAATCCAAGGAAAGCAAAGGAATGGACCTTGACCGCTTGGTCGAAGGTCAACTCTGATCGCCCGGTCAGAAGCCAAAGAAAATGATCTCGCGCCCGCGAGAATCCAAGCAAAGGAAATGACCTTGACCGCCCAGTCAGAAGCCAAGGAAAAGGATTTCGTGCCCGTGAGAATCCAAGGAAATGATAAGAACCTTGACCGCCTGGTCAAAAGGTCAAACAGGTTGGATTTCGCACCTACGAAAATCCAAACGAGAGGATAATGACCTTGACCGCCAGGTCACAGGTGGACTCTGACCGCCCGATCAGAAGCCAAGGAAAAGGATTTCGCGTCTGCAAGAATCAAAGGAAATGACCTTGACCGTCCGATCGAAGGTGGACTCTGACCGCCCAGTCAGAAGCCAAGGAAAAGGATTTCGCGCCCGCGAGAATTCAAGGAAAGAAGGGATAGAAGGATCTCGTCTGCCCGGAGCGAGAATCCGAAAAAAACCTGAAAGCGATAGTCCCTCGATTGTGCCCTAGGAAAGAAATTGGTTGCAGTCGCACTCTGGAGGGCAGAACTGTAATTGTGATCGTTGTTGGCTCTACAGTGTGGAAACCGGAGTTCTTGTTTAGATGCATGCGCAAAATCCTGTGAAGGAACCTTGCTGGAGTATTGATCTGAATTTGCTTTGTTTGCAGGTTTCGCAAAGAGTTGGAGCATATTTGCAGCTCTCTGAAACTGGAAGGACTTATTGCAAACTTCTGATTGCTGTGTTGTTGTGGTAATATTTTATATTCCGCTAGGCACTTGCAAGTGTCTGCTCCAATATGATTTGTCGCACCCTCATGGTATAGGGGGGTTTTCTGCAAGCCTCACAATCTCAGGGGGATTCTGCAAATTTCCCCATCTGGTGAACTTGAAGACTTGTGCATTCATTTTCTTGGCATTTCCTTTTCCCTTTGCAGACTGCAGAGTGCAGAGGACAAGAATGCAATTCTTGCAGCCATTCTGTGCTTGGGACCTTGGAAATTAAGATACTTGCACTGCCTGTATGTGATGGGGCCCACTAGATAACTGTCATATCTGCTAGGGTATCTGTAGACACCCCGATTTTGAGGTAACCCAGGAATGAGAATCCGTATGTTGCTTTGGATGTGATCAGCCCTTAAACCAGACCCCAAACCCATTAGCAAGCCAGAGTTCACCAATTTGTGAGCAGAGCTGGCGCACCAAGATGGCGCACCAAGGTGGCGCACCAATTTGGCGCACCAAGTTGGCGCACCAAGGTGGCGCACCAAACAGGCGCCCAGCCGTTTCCAGACCGCGGCTGCTGACCTTCCATCTTCCGG
>JAMKQA010248892.1:0-23802 GCA_024699735.1 Posidonia australis | reverse complement strand
TTGGAAGTTCATCTTTATTTTTATCTTGAGGTTTGTTTGCTTTCTTATGAAATTTTCCTCTTTTTATAAACTTTTTAAATTTTCTTGTTAATAAGGCTATTTCCTCATCTTCTTCTTCAGATTCTTCCGAATCGGATGTAACTTTTAAAGCAATATTTTTCTTTTTAGAGTTTTCATTTTCTAATTTGTCTTTTTCTTTTTCTTTTAGCTGAACCTCATATGAGGTTAGGTTACCTATTAGATCTTCTAGGAAGTTGGTAGATAGATCATTGGCTTCTTCTATGGCTGTGATTTTCTTCTCCCATTCGGGAGTTAGAGATCTAAGAATTTTTCTTACTAAATCGCTTTGAGGATAAATTTTTCCAAGCGATTGAAAGTTATTTACAATTTCATTAAATCTTGTAAACATTTCTGTTATTGATTCATTATCTTTTATTTTAAATAATTTGAACTTGTGAACTAGCATGTTTATTTTTGTTTCTTTTACTTGGTTGGTTCCTTCATGAGTAACTTCTAGGATATGCCAAGTCTCATGTGAATTATTACAATTAGAAATTCTATTAAATTGTTCCTTACTAACAGCACAAAATAAAATATTTAAGCCCTTATCATTAAGTTGTGCAAGGTGTTTTTCTTCAATACTCCAATCCTTAAAAGATGTAGAATGTAAATGAAACCCATTTATTACAACATCCCATAATTTAAAACTTATAGATTTTAAATATATTATCATTGTACATTTTCAATAGCTATAGCTTACACCATCAAAGAAGGGTGGTCAGTTTATACTTTGTCCTTACATAACATTATTGTTAAAAGATGAAGTAGCCATGTATTCTAGTAGATTTTTAATCTAATTCCTAGAGACCCGCTCTGATACCAATTGTAAGATCGAAAGGCTTCTCTAGAGGGGGGTGAATAGAAAATTTTACTTTTTAATATTTCTATAACCAATTTTAACAATAATCAGAAATGATAAGTAATTTGATTTATGAAATTCTACTTATCATGCACACCAGAATTAAAAGCACAAGAAGGGGATGAGAGTAATTGAAAAACACAATTAATTTATAGTGGTTCGGCAACCCCGCCTAGTCCACTCCTCAAGACCCTCTTGAGATTTTTCCCTTATTCTTAAATAAAAGAGAACTTACTTGTTGGTAGTTCCACCAACTCCTCTCTTGCTCTTTCCACTTCTCTAACCCCGAGAAGCTAGAGCCCTTTCTTTGAAGCTTTACAATCGAGATCTTTTCTCACAAGGCTTGATTACAACAATTTGCTTACAGAATGCTTGTGAGGAGAGTAAATGACTAAAGGAAATAATGAATTACAAGTATTCAATGTATGTGTTTAAGGAGGCATAAATGAGTCCTATTTATCGCCAAGAGACCTTCATCAATTGTGTCTAACGACCACAATAACGGTCATAAACGGCTAGTCCTTCGGTATGCCGTTTTGTCCTTTAGTCTGCATTTTACGAGTAATTCGGTATGCCGTTTTTATTTCGGTATACCGATTTCTCTTGAAACGGTATGCCGTTTTCTATCGGTATGCCGTTTCTGCATTTTTCTTTGATTCCTTAGCTTTTCGGAATTCCGACTCATGTTTCATTTTCTTCTGATTCGGTATGTCGATTTTCTTCGGTATGCCGATTTGCTTTTCCTTTTCTTGGAATCGGAAGGTCGATGAGGCACCGTTTCTTCTAACGTACGTTCAATTTTTTTCTGACTCGGTATACCGTTTTTCTCTTACGGTATGCCGTTTTTGTCTGAAATGGTATGTCGAAATTTCTTCGGTATGCCGTTTTTGATATGAACTGAGAAACTTAATGATTATAAGATTTTTGTCTTTAACAACTTAATCCTTATAAATTTACAACAATTAATTACATTTGTGTAATCATCAAAATAACCAAAGATATTTCTAACACGACTCACCATCGTCCATCGACAGGAGGAACCATCCATCCAACACTGACAGCCCGTTGCTCAGGTGAGGTCCTCTTCCATTGCTTTGCCACTCAGAGTTTCAGACACTCAGTCGGCTAGATTTTTTTTAATATTTTTATGGTATGTTGGTTATCATGTTATCATGTTATGTTAAGAGACAACACTTAGTTTTTACTTGGCCAAGCAATTGAGATACTCAGATACCTCTGATGCTTGCAGCCTACTACATGAAGTCTTCCTGTGGATCTTCGACTAGAGATCTCGAATAATGACATGACTACTTAAGTTTGACAATGAGTTGTCTAAGTATCTACCTCTGTTAAAGGAGTTTCTTCCAACAGTTGCAACAGAAATTTAATCTGATCTATGACAAGGTCTTCTCACCTTTCATCTGAATTTATTGTAGTATATCTTGAATATTATTATAACAGTCATTTTTCTCAAATTATGCCAACGACCTTTTCTTTAAGCACATGATGAGAGTTTTAGACTTGCTGATTGGAAATTTCTTCTCTATTTATTTCATATCCTCATCTTCCTTAAGTTCAAATGATCAAGGAAGATATAAAATCAACGTATTTATTGAAATTGAATTTGTATGATAGAATTGCTAGCTTATTCCTAAGTGTTTGCTTTTACCTAGTTACACCAAGATCACGATGCATTTGTTGTCAATATCAAATATGCCACCTTTAACTTTGTTGGAATTATTCACATATTCAAATTCTAGATAGGCCTTTATCTTAATTCCTTTGTTGTGCTTTCTTTTTTCATTAATGGCACTCTACATGACATGCTTGGTATTGTAATAACCAAACCTACCCACACTATATACATTTTTTTATGTGCACGTTATAAGGATCAGACATGTTATCTAAAAATGGTTTGAAGTGATTAAACTAACAATTCACGGTGACCTTTTATCTTAATTCTGTTTTTGAATATTAACAATTCTCTTCTCAATTGACAATATTAAGCTAGTCTAGAGCAAGGAAGACACTAAATAAGATAGTTTAAGAATTTTTTATGAGAATAATTGAATAAGAAAAGCTTGCACTGTTTAAGATTTAATTATTAAGGTTAGAAACAAAAAATAAAAAACTTTGATGTCATGCAACAACCATCCATGGCTGTAAGTTTGAATATCAATAGATATAAACCATCCATGGCTATGAATTAATATGTTTGTATCAGGTTCATATCGTCCATTAATAAATTAATGATATCAAAGAGAAGTTAATGATTCCAGAAGTTATCATGTTTAAAATGAGAAATTTTTTGGAGTTTTTTGATGATTGCTAAAGTATTGTAATTTGTCTTGATCATGTTTTTTTACAAATATTTGTCTTGATTATGTTAATATGATATCAAAGAAATTTGTCTTGCTTATAACTGAATTTCCTATTTTGCTGTTTATTGTTCATTTTATGAAATTTCAATTTGACACGTTTTATTTTCTAGATACAATGGCACACATAGAACCAATTAATTTTGAGTCTGGCACAGTTGAACAATAAGAACCAACATTAACTACAAGCACTTAGAATCAGAAAAAAGACAAGACAAATAAAATCAGATGCTTGGAAGGATTTTATTAGAATTGAAGTTGATGGGATACCCAAGGCAAAATGTAAACATTGTAGTGTTGAATATATGGCTAGGCCAAAAGATGGGACAAAGAATTTAATTCAACATTTGAAACTTATGCATCCCTCAAAAGTAAAGCAAGATGTTCATCAAATGTTAATAAGTGTGGCAGGGTAGAAAAGGAATAGAGAAAATGCCATAGACTTACAAAATTAGAATTTTGATCAAGAATTGAGTAGAACAAATCTTGCTCGTATGATCATTCTTCATGAGTATCCTTTTGCTATTGTTGATCATGTCGAATTTCGAGAATTCATTAGAAATCGTCAACCACTGTTTAGAATGATTTCACATACCACAATAAAAAAAGATTGCATGAATATCTATGAAGAAGAGAAGATGAAATTATATAGCCATTTGGAGTCACTCAGTTGTCGTATTAGCCTTACCATTGACATGTGGACATTCAATCAAAACAAGGGCTATTTTGCTTTGACAGCACATTTTATTGATGATAATTGGAAAATGCAGAAAAGAATTCTTAATTTTTCTGTAATTGATGCTCCTCATACTGTTGTTGCACTTTCAAAAGCCATTCTGGAGAAATTGTATAAATGGAACATTGATAGAAAATTAATGTCTATTGTTTTAGATAATTGTTTCACAAATGATGCTTTTGTTAAAGAAATTTCGGAGAAACTTCCGTTTAGTACTCTTGTGGCATATGGGCAATTATTTAATGTTAGATGTTATGCACATATTTTGAATTTAATTGCCCAAGAAGGAACTGAGATCATAAAGGATGTCACAACAAAAGTGCGTGAGAGTATGAAGTATGTTAATTCTTCCACATTAAGTTTGCAGACTTTCAAAGAAGAGGCTAGTCAAGTAAAAGCTCCAAACAAATCTCTTGTTTTAGATGTTTCAATAAGATGGAACTCCACCTTCCTTATGTTGCAAATCGCTTTAGATTTCAAGGAAGCTTTTTCTCATTTGGCAATAGTTGATACTTCTTACAGGTTTGAATCTAATGCAGAGGAATGGGAACATACTAAGATTGTTTGTGGTTGCTTGCGTTACTTTTATGATGTCACTAATAAATTTTCTGCCTCATTATATTCTTCTGCAAATTATTTTTTTTCAGACATTTGTGCTATACATGTGATGTTGAAAGATTTTTGTCAGAGTACTGTTCCTTTTATTCTGCAATGGGCAATCGAATGAAGGTTAAATTTGACAAGTATTGGAATATTGCAAGTATGGTTTTGTCATTAGCTTCTATATTGGATCCTCGTTACAAAATAAACACAATTGAGTTTTACATGAGAAAGATTTATGGTGTTGATGGAGAGCAACGTATTGTAGAGATAAAGACATGCTTGATGGACTTGTACAATGAATACCATTTGAAAGTAGCAGATGAAACACTTGTTTCAGGTGAGAGTGCTTCTGATGTCATTACTAGTCCACCACCTTCAGGAGATTATTTTCCCTATACACCATCTATTGTGTTTGCAACAATTGATGAGTATAATCAATACATTGATGCAAAGTCTGCTGCACAACCATGAAAGAATGATTTAGAATCATACTTGGAGGATCCAGTGCTGCCTAGACAAGAAAAATTTAACATCTTAACTTGGTGGAGTATAGAAGCACCTAAGTATCATGTGGTAGTTTGTATGGCTTGTGATATCTTGACTATTCCAGTATCTACTGTTTCATTAGAGGCCGCTTTTAGCACCGGAGGTAGAGTGCTTGATCAGTATAGATGTTCTATGCATCCAACTACAGTTGAGGGTCTTATATGTGCACAAGATTGGATTAGAAATGAACTTCGTGGTAAGTTACAATTAGACATTATACTTACTTTCTATTTTTATAAATTCATTTACATAAATTCTTTTGTTTTTTCATTACATTTATAGGAGAAAATCTTGTTGATGTACTTCTTGGATCAATAGCTAAAGATTTTGACGATGGAAAGCTTGAAACAAATAATTCTCAAGTTCTCGTTCTCTTTTAATATTTGTTATACATTCATAAAATTATTTTTATAATTTGTCTAATGTTTACTTTTTAGATGCTAACTAAGATGTTACAATGTTATTTTCTTTTTATAAGGACATACATAACACAATACTCTTCAATTGTGCTATTGTTGATGAAGAGCAACATATTGTAGAGATTAAGGTACTCTTTAAGGATTTTTTCACTGTTATTTTGTACTTTATTACATCTAGTGGTAATTTTTTCACCACTAGATGTGTTTTTTTGAATAATATGCTGATCTTTCCTTGTGTTATTCGCAGACAAAGCTTGGGAAGAAGAAATAAAGCCATTCGTTTCTATATTTTGATCTTCTATTCCTCTTGTGGAGTTTTGAGTGTCTCTTGGATGTTTATTTGCGAGTTGCAATATTTTGTCTTTTAATTAAACAATGTAATATTTAGATTCATTTTGATTTTTTTATCGAACATATGTAAAACTTTTATTTCTTGGTTTATGTGTTGATTACTATATTATCAATTCTTATAAATTATAATGTTATTATGAATTATTAACATGATTATCTTGAGTTAAATTTAGTTCATGAAATGATGAAAGTTCGTGAAATGATATAAGTTTAGATTTTAACAATAAAATAAATTTATCCGTTAACCCTACCCAATACCTGTCACCCGTTAACCCTATCTGTCATCCATAAAATGATATAAATTTAGATTTTAATAATATAAAAAAGTCACCCGTTTCACCCGTTTCACCCGTTAACCCATCCATCATTCGTTACTCTAATGGGTAGTGGGTAGAGTAGCGGCTAGAATTTTGTAAGACAGGTATTAATCCGACCTGTTAACCGTTAAGAAAAGATGAATCAAGGTTAAAGTAGACCTCTAACTCGACCCATTTAGAGCCCTACAACCAACACAACAAAGGCTAAAGAAACAAAACGATGACGTCATCCTGCCATCCATCTCCCACTTCGCCAGTTATGCCCTAAAACCCAACCCAAAACGACCTTTCAATTTCAAAAAAAACCCCAAAAACCCGCCGACCCCCACCGGCAACCCCCACTTCGCGCTCTTCCTCGAAAAGCCTGCTCGCTCGATCCGACCTCCATGGCGTGGTCCGACGAGATCGTCGGCCCAGACGTCAGCTCCGCCGGTCTCCACGTGAGCGACTGCATCGGCCGTGACGCCGCCGGCCAGCTCGACCTGGAGGAGGCCATCGAGGCCTCCCGGTACGCCAGCCATCCCTACTCTTCCCACCCCAAGGAGGTAAGTATACGACGCTTTCTTCTCTGTTCTTCTCGAGTTCTGGCGTTTACGTGGATGTGAAAGGCGGGGACTTTTTTTTTGTTGGTTCAGTGGCCGCCGCTGGTGGAGGTGGCGGAGACGCGGGAACTGCCGCCTGTGTTGATAGAGAGGTACAATGCGGCGGGTGGGGAGGGGACGGCGCTGTGTGGGATCTTTCCGGAGATTCGGAGGGCGTGGGCGTCTGTCGATAACTCCTTGTTTCTCTGGCGATTTGATAAGTGGTGAGATTCATATAATTGCGGTTCGTGCTTCACAATGCACTTTGAAAGATGTAGGATTATGTTCGCCGATTCCGTTATTTCAATTGGTTTCTGAGTATATGGTGTCTTTTTTCCAGGGATGGGCAGTGTCCCGAATATAATGGTGAGGAGCAAGCGATTTGTGCTGTTGGTCTTGTTAGAGCTAAACCAGGGGTGTTTGTTGAAGCCATCCAATACCTTCTCGTGCTCGCAACTCCCGTTGAGGTAGGTTTTTGTTCATGTCTATACCTTGTATTTTAAACTCAAAGCTTGTATACTTTTCATTAGAAAGCAGATTATCAACGTGGTAAAGTTGATTTGGCACGAAAGTGTTCAAGTAAATAACGACAATGAAGACCATTTTCTACTCATTTGTCTTCATTACAGATTTTGTTACATCTTAGATATAATACAAATAACGCATCGGTGATGTTCCAATGCTTATGGCAGCAAGATGTAACAATAATACAGGGGATGTTGGCTTTTTAAAACATATTTCATTTAGCTTTTTCGTGCCTATTAGAACTAGTTATTTTGATTTTCTACTGGCTGCTTCAACTATAACTTCCACTATTTCATTATCAAGTGGACCAACTTCCCTTTGTTACATAGATGCATCAAGGTTTTAATGCATCTATTGGTAAAATAAAACCAAAAGCATGGTATTTGTAAACCAACTATTATGGTATTCAAAATTTACGTCCAGAATTAAATTATCCTTATTGAGTAAAAACATGATTGTATGGTTTTATCTAATACAGAGACCACTTTGTAAATTTATATTATTGACTGATCATGGTATTTAAGCCTTGATTTTTGTTTGCAAGTTGATACAGTTTCTGACTCAGCAACCCTCCCATGG
Organism: Posidonia australis; assembly: GCA_024699735.1. Classification (NCBI taxonomy): domain Eukaryota; kingdom Viridiplantae; phylum Streptophyta; class Magnoliopsida; order Alismatales; family Posidoniaceae; genus Posidonia; species Posidonia australis. Next base: position 15,848 of record JAMKQA010248892.1, on the reverse strand, counting down.
CTGATCATTGTTACGATTTCTTGAGATTTACCTAGCCAAGCACTTCTATGATGCTTCTACTTTGTGTAATATTTACTTTTCTCTATGTCTTTTACAATTGTGGTTTTTGTCATTTGGATTAATGTTAATGCTTCTTTTATTCTATTAGTTGATTCTTGTAGGTGTATGTTGCACTGCAAGAGGGGATGGAAGTGATCCATTTGCTGAAATTTCATTGCAGCCTTTACCTGAGTATACAATTCCATCTGATGGAATTACCATGACCTGCATTACATGTACAGACAAGGGTCTTATTTTTTTGGCAGGTCGTGATGGGCACATTTATGAGATGCAGTATTCTGTTGGTTCTGGCTGGCAGAAACGCTGTCGCAAGGTTTGCCTCACTTCGGGTTTGGGCAGTCTTCTTTCAAGGTGCGTGATGTTATCAATTGTGAGTTGGTAACACTATATCTTGGGCCATAGTACTTCTTTTTACACTGCCGTTACTTCTCTAATCATGCTTCTGAAAGGGTCTTATTTTCTATAATTAGTTCACCACCTACGCCATTTGTCCTATTGAATTACTTATTGTTGCATGTAAATACATTCAGTTGATCATCCTCTTGTTCTTCAGGTGGGTTTTACCGAATGCTTTCAATTTTGGAGCTGTAGACCCTATTATCGATATGATCGTTGATAACGAAAGGCACATTCTTTATGCAAGAACTGAAGATATGAAATTACAAGCTTTTGATCTAGGAGTAAATGGTGAGGGTCCTCTTAGACGAGTTGGAGAGGAGAAAAACTTGATAGATCCACGTGAGGCACAGTGTGGTGGTAGAAGGTCTGGAGTATTAAGATTAGGGACTCGAGCTGCAAGACCTTCCATAGTTTGCATTGCTCCTTTATCCATGATGGAATCAAAATCATTACACCTTGTTTCTGTTTTGTCAGATGGAAGAAGAGTGTACCTTTCAACTGCTTCTTCTGGAAATAACAACTCTGTCAGTACTTTTTCTAGATTAAATAGAGCTGCTCAGAGGCCACATTTTTTAAAAGTAGTAGCATCTAGACCTTCACCACCCTCAAGTTTTGGTGCTGGTGTTACTTTTGGAGCCATATCTCCAGCTGGAAGAGTGCAGCCTGAGGATCTTTCTTTGAAGGTGGAAGCAGCATTTTATTCTGGAGGAACTGCTGTGCTTTCTGATTCATCATCATCTGCTATGTCCTCCCTTCTAATTGTGAATAAAGACTCAAGTGCGCTTGGTAATTTGGGAACAAGTACAAGAGGCTCAAGGGCACTGCGTGAATTGGTGTCATCCTTACCTATCGAGGGACGAATGCTTTTCATAGCTGATATTTTACCTTACCCAGAAACAGCAGCGATCATATACTCCCTCTACTCAGATACTGAAGCTTGCAGTTCTGAGGAATTAAGAGAAACTTTTGAGAAGGCATCAGGAAAACTGTGGGCTAGAGGAGACATTTCAATGCAACATATCTTGCCAAGGAGGAGGATTGTTGTGTTCAGCACCATGGGTATGACAGAAGTAGTCTTCAATAGACCAGTGGACATTCTTAGAAGGTTGTTGGAGACCAATGCACCAAGATCTCATTTAGAGGATTTCTTTAATCGTTTCGGAGCTGGAGAGGCTGCAGCAATGTGCCTAATGCTTGCATCTCGGTTAGTTTGCTCTGAGGAAAACCTAATATCCAATGTAGTTGCTGAAAAAGCGGCAGAAGCGTTTGAAGATCCAAGAATTGTTGGAATGCCACAACTTGCAGGGAGTGGTGCACCCTCAAACACTAGAACTCCTCCTGGAGGATTTAGCATGGGTCAGGTTGTTCAAGAGGCTGAACCTGTTTTTTCTGCTGCATATGAGGGACTTTGCTTGTGCTCCTCTAGATTGCTTTTTCCCGTATGGCAACTTCCAGTTATGATTGTCCAGGGTTCCCCTGATGGAGTTGTTGTTTGCAGACTTTCTTCCGGGGCGATACAAGTTCTTGAAAGCAGGATTCGTTCATTAGAACAGTTTTTACGGTCCAGACGAGACAAAAGAAGGGGGCTTTATGGATATGTTGCCAATTTAGGAGATTTTACTGGCTCTATTCTCTATGGAAGTGGTTCAGTTTTAACAGGGGCAAACCAAAGTTTAGGAAGAAATTTGTTCGGCAGCGCTAGCACTGGAGAGGACTTGTCTTCTAATAAAAGACCACGTCTTCGGTATAACCCTGCTGAACTATCTGCCATGGAGGTAAAAACATCATCTATCCGCCTTCTGTTTAGATTTGTATTGTTGTTTACCTCTAATCTCTTCAACCTATTTCATAGGTGCGAGCAATGGAATGCCTTAGGAGGTTGCTTCGTAGATCAAGTGAAGCACTTTTTTTACTTCAGCTTCTTTCACAACACCATGTCACTCGATTGGTTCAAGGCTTAGATTCAAACCTGCAGCAAAAGCTTGTAGAGTTAACATTTCATCAATTAGTATGTTCTGTTGAGGGAGATCATCTAGCCATGAGGCTTATTTCTGGACTTATGGAGGTAGTCTTGTTTTCTTTATGACATGTGATTTGGTGACACCCATTAGTCTATAGACTTGTAGCTTTGTCTAGCTATGTGCTACCAGTTCTGATGAAGTGATGATCTAATAAGGCTTATTTCTTTTAGTGAGAATTATCCTATTCTCACCTTCAAAAATAGGCTTAACAAACATAGCAACAATGCTTTTTTTTTGGCAGTATTACATTGGTCCTGATGGCCGAGGCACAGTTGATGAGATCAGTGTGAAGCTAAGAGATGGTTGCCCTAGCTATTTCAATGAATCTGACTATAACTATTTCTTAGCTGTGGAATGTCTTGAAAGAGCATCGTTGAGTGCCAGTGCCGAGGAGAGAGAACTCCTTGCTAGGGAGGCATTCAACTTTTTAACAAAAGTTCCAGAATCTGCTGACTTGAACAGCGTATGCAAACGGTTTGAAGACTTGAGGTTGGTTAATCGGCTATAATTGGTGCATTGGTTGTATATCTATGATCTTCTTCTGTAATTTGAACACAAGCACATTACTGATTTTCCTCTTATTGAACAGATAATTAACAATCAATTTTATCTGCATTTTTAGATATTATGAAGCTGTGGTGCGATTACCTCTGCTAAAAGCCCAGTCTCTTCATCCTAGTGGTGATGCTTTGGATGAACAAGTTGATGCAAGTCAAGAGAATGCACTTGCTCAGCGTGAACAGTGCTATGTTATCATCACTAATGCATTATGTTCTTTAAAGGGTGAATGCAAGGAGTTTGGCCCTTCTGCTAGGTTTGCTGGTACAGGATCTATCCTTAGCAAGGCATCACGTGACAAATACATATGCCAGATTGTTCAGCTTAGTGTTCAATGGCCTGACAAGGCTTTTCATGAGCATTTGTACGGGACTATGATCGAGCTGGGCTTTGAAAATGAGCTGCTGGAGTACGGTGGTTCTGATTTGGTCTCTTTTCTGCAGAATGCAGGCCGAGAACCCATCCAAGAGGTTTATCATATTACTCTTAGATGTGCTCCAACTTATGATTAGCAAAGTAGACAATCCAGTTCTCTTCCAAAGTGACTTTTTGCATATCTTGGCTTTCATCGTTTATGTTTTCATGCCACTTCTAATGTTATAAAGACTTAAATCAATGCAAATAGAAATTTATATGTATTGAATTTTCTGTAGGAGCATGCTATTAATGTTCTAAATGATTTCCTAAAATAGAATAATTTTTGGGACAAGGTTGCTAGATGGTTCTTCCAAAAAAAACTTGGCCAGGCAGTTCTCTTTTAACGTCTATTTGACTTGAACCTTTTTCAGGTTCGGGCTGTTTCTTCTGTAACATCTAGGCCTTCTCAGGTGGTTCACTCAGAGTTTTCTATTTCTGGCAGACGGGCCAAGTATCTTGACCTTCTTGCAAGGTATTACGTCATGAAGCGGCAACATTTCTTGGCAGCACATGTACTTTATATGCTGGCTGAAAGGCATTCTTCTGATGGAGCAGGCCTCACTTTAGAGCAGAGGTATGGTAATGCGACCTGTCTTGTTCTTCTCATGTTTCAAATGCTTATTCGACAAGTGCTTAGACATGAACACTTTGTTCATTGTTCTTCATACAAGGCGTCAATATCTCAGCAATGCGGTTCTCCAGGCAAAAAGTGCAGGCAGCAGTGGTGGACCCCTGAGTTCTAACCGAAACACCATGGATGATGGATTACTTGATATGCTAGAGGCAAAGCTTTTTGTCCTTCGTTTTCAAATGAAAATTAAAGAGGAATTGTCAACTATAGTGACTAAGTTGGAAGCTGTGCCAAGCATGAGCACAACCCTTCCAAGTGATTCGTTTCCTGGCCATAACATTTTGGCTGATTCTAACACTGCAAAAGCAGCTAGGGACAAGGCCAGCGAGTTATCAGTAGATCTGAAGAGCATCACTCAATTGTATAATGAATTTGCTGTTCCATTTCAGCTTTGGGAGGTATGCTTGTTTTGTGAGCTGTTGATTTGAGCATTTTACGTCTTTTTTGCATGGAAAAGGTGAAAAGTGCAATGAAGAGTGATCCTCTCTTCTGTCATCCATATTTGATCAGTCTTGCTTCATAAATGGTTGATGGTTGCTGGTCTACTTTTGGAACTTTCGAATTCCAAGCAAATCTGCCAATTCAATAAGTTTTGTTCAATTCATGCACTCACACGACCAGGTGTATGCTTCATATAATCTTGGAAAATATGTAGTTGACATGCATTCTTAGAACCAAAAGAAGCTCTAATCTATAAAGTCTAAATTATAAAGAGCTTCTTGGTAATCTGAAATGACTATTTCAACTATTTTGTTAGTATTGTGCTTTCAATTTGATGAGAGAAACTGTATATAATCTACAGAATGTGAAGGAAATTTCTTTGTGGTGATAAATGTATTTTGTGAGTTTCTATGAAATCCACAGTTACTATTAACTGTGGCATCACTCGAACCAAATTCAGTGATTGAACTTGTTACATTGAAACTGTAAATATTGTACCACAAAAGGGTATTTGTTTCTGTACGTATATTTCTTTTCTTTGCTATATTCCTGATCTTTTGATCTTCCTAAGGTAACCCTTGATTTTTATCGATTACCACATTTAAAACAATTGATTACGTTTCCATCATCTTGTTATTATTGGAAAATAAATTGATTTGAAATTTTTTATTTGTGTTTTTGAGTCTTTCTTCTAAAGTTTTTTTGTTTCACTTCATAACAAATTCTTATTGCATGCCTTTTTTAAAGTTTCTGGTCTATTCATGTCAATATTTTTTTTATCCTTTTTATGTGATATGTGACACATTTAGTAAATCGATGGATTTGGTATTTCTCTTTGCTGAATATCTCTTCACTTGCTTCTGTGCTCAGATATGCTTGGAAATTCTCAACTTTGCAAACTACTCTGGAGATGCTGATAGTAAAATTGTTAGAGAAACCTGGGCTAGACTACTTGATCAAGCTCTTTCAAAAGGCGGTATTGCAGAAGCTTGTTCAGTTGTGAAAAGGGTTGGATCAAATCTCTACCCTGGAGAGGGGGCATTTATCCCATTAGATGCATTATGTCTTCATCTTGAGAGGGCTGCCTTGGTAATATTTTATTATCCCTTCAATATCGTTTTTAATTCGTAATAAGAGGTTGGATGGTTCATCTGAATTATGAAAAGACCCCGACCTAAAATGTTTTTTAATTTTATGTCTCGTTCTCTTGTTAGTGTTTAACAGTAACATTCTCTTCCATCCTTTTGCTGTATGTATCTTGTTATGTTCACGTCTGTATACCCATTCAAACATACATACATTGACAAAGTAGATATATTCTTAGTTGTCTTTGTTAAGGAATGGTTCTTTGACTTAAATACGCACAAAAACACTCAGCTCAATTTAGTTCTTTACAAGTTGTTGGCGGATAAACCAGCCTACCTGGAATTTGTACATTTAGAACAAACTAGATTTGTATTATCATGCACTCAACAGTTATATTTTACCCACCCAGAGGTGGCCCTCAGGAGGGGGTTCCACATTGTCAGTAGATATGCTTTCTGTCTTACCGAGGAAGAAGATTTGTGGCATTTGTCGATTGGCTGCCGTTTGGTGTGTGACAAATGACTGCATCTCTTAGAATGCATAACTTGTTAGATGCCCATATAGAGTGGGAGAAGTTCTGGGATGTTTTGCTAGGGACTAGTGCTTCCTCTGGTTGCTGAAGGAAGAAATGTGTCCTGTCTCATATTATTTGATGTTTTCTAGTTAGAATGGAATGACTGGTACTTCTCTTGCAGGCCCGTGGATTTGGGTGGGAATGATGGACAATGTCTTAGGCACTTTTCGATTGATTATTTGGGTTTCAGTATGGGTGATTTTGTATTCCTCATCTTATTTGCCCTCTGCATGTGGGGATTTCTTTTTACTGTTGTTTTTGTTTTTGCTGTTATCATTTGGACAAGGCACCTAATATATTTTTTCTCATGAATTTTTGGATTGCTGTGTTGGCACAGGGTCGTGTCTCTGATCTTATTTTTCCCTCTGCATGTGGGTCTTTTTTATTGTTGTTTTTGTTTTTGCTGTTATCATTTTGACAGGACATCTAATATATTTCTTCTCATTCTGAGCTTTCTTTTCTGATTGCTCCAAAAAGGGAAATCCCATATGCATACTACCTTTTCCTCCAAGTATGTTGGACATTTCTATTTCAGTAATACTATGCCTTTGAGACTATCTTTACATTTTTATAGGAGCTATTTATATTGGTCATTGCTTTTTGTTAAAGGAGTCATGTTATGTAGTTTAGCTTGTCTTGGTTATATAGGTTATTGGATATCTATTTATCTAATAAACCCTATATATATGTAACTACAAAGCTTCAGGTTTAAAACTTACTCTCCTTTGTAATCCTAGCTGTCGGCCACCACCTTCCCTTTCCACATCCTTTGGCGTCGTTCAACCCCTTTGGCCACCCAAGACATCTCACAAACCTTCCCAGCGCCTACCAGGTCAGTCGTCGATGCCGGCTGACCCTCCTGCACAGCACATCGGTGTCGATAGTCCCTCCCCATCACTCTGCTTGCTGTTCCAGGCCTAATAGGGTATTCCGTCAGCATCCTTCGCCCATCCAGGGCTGTTTGGTAGCATCAGTAGCCCCTCTGGGGGGTGGGGGGGGGTCTTTTCTTGAAGCCTTGATCCGTTTAAGACTCCTGTTCAGCACCTTCAGTTCATCTCTCTTTTTATCGTCTGAATAGTGATGTTGGCTGTCACATTGTTGTTCAGATTCATGTCGTAGACGGCTAACAAATCCAGATAGTTTTCGGTGTATGGACCTGTCATGTCTATACGTGTTGGTGTAGTAGTTCGGCTACCTCTGTTGGCGTTATTTTGTCCATATCAGTCTGATTGGTTGTGTTTGTTCATGGCCTCCTATAAATCTTTTATAAAAAAAATTGGTGGGACATCTTAGAAACATAATGGTAACAATTTTCTTCTGTGGATATAGAGTTTTGAAACATTTATTGTAGTACATCACAAGTTAGGACATTTTACAAAGTCACCATTGGATGACAAAGTTGCCACATACAAGGACGGGTATGTTGATGATTCTACAATAGTGTCTTGGTTGGTGAACAACATTGAGCCCACTATTGCATAGGGTGTCATGATAATGTGATCGGCGAAGAAGATCTGGGATGTATTACGTCTCACATATGGTCATGAGAAAAATATATCTAGAGTCTTCGAAGTGTATGAGCAGTTGTTCACCTTACGTTAGGGTGATCATTCAGTTCAAGAACACTTTGTACTTCTATGAGCCTTGCTCGATGAGTTTGAGATATTACTCAGATGAGACAGTATAAAGAAGAACTAGCTGTTGCCATATACTTATTAATTTAGATCTTAGCTCTTAGATTCGAGAACAAATCTTCGGTGTTGATAGTGTCCTCAATTTACCGATCACGTTTGCTAGAGTTCTTCAGATTTCGACAACTATAGCTACTCCACTGTTAGATCAGTCAGTTATGGTAGCTACACGAGGTTGAGGACGTGGTAGTTCTCGAGAAGGGGTTGTGGACAGAGAGACACTAGAAGACGTTTACGATGCTCACACTGTGGACGAATGGGATTGGATAAATAGATGCTAAAATGTCATTGGTTACCCTCAGACAGCGAATGTTACCATTAAGTCATCACTTGCTACTTCCACCAGCGAGGAGCAGACGATCTCCATTTCTCGGATTGATTATGAATGACTCCTTCAGCTAAAGGTCATTGATTCTGTTGTCATTTCTCACACTACTTCCTCAGGTACCAATGCCTTCCTAACGTTTAGGAATACTTTTCGGATCATTGACTCAGGTATCTCCTCTCATATGTCAGGTATAAAAAGTTTTTTATATGTTTGTCTTAACTTTTTGATATCTGTTCAGTGGCTATCATTGATGGTCGTTCTTGTCCCGTTAGTAGAAAAGGGATTGTGCTGGCTTATGCTCAACTTTCACTTGAAATAATCTACTATGTACCTGATATTCCTGTTAACGTTTTTTCCATTAGTGTCATTACGAAACAATTACTTTGTTATGTGACTTTTTTTTCCATTTCATTACATTTTTTAATATTTGTGGATGGAAAGAAGGATTGGTTTGGGCCATTAACAAGACAATGGTGCGTACATTCTGACTTGTTATGATAATACCTCGAGGACTTGCATTTGTGGCATCTGCATCTGAGTGTTCTGTCATATGATATTGTTGGTTAAGTCACCCATCACATCAAAAGTTACAATAAGCCTTGTCATGGGTTTTTGTCTCTCCATTCGATTATAAGTTGTGTCAATTAGGCAAGCACTATCGTACTTCTTTAAGACGTTTGCATCTTGTGTCTAGTCAAAATTTATTTGAGTTAGTTTACTATAACATCTAGGGTCTAACTAGAGTTTTGTCAGTATTGGTCATCATTGTTATATTGTTTTTGTGAGATTAGGAGAAAACAATGAATTGATTTTCTATTAGGGTTAAAAGTACATATATATAGGATAGTATAATAAGTGAATCCTTAAATGGATATCCAAATACCCTATAAGACTTAACATAAGACTTAACACTCCCTCTCAAGTTAGAACATATATATCTATCATGTCTAACTTGTTACATAGATAATTATGAGTCCCAATACTAAGCCCTTTAGTAAAAACATCAGCGCATTGATCAGACAACTTGGTATAGGGAGTAGACACGACTCCTTGCATCACTTTCTTACGAACAAAGTGATAGTCCACCTCAATATGTTTGGTGCATTCATGGAAAGTGGAAAAAACTCTGTGACCATAGTAGATAATTCTTCTCATTCAGTTTTCTTGAAGTACCGCTCAAGTTTTCGACAAGAGATTTGCGAGGAGTCATGGCGAATGTAAGAAATCAAATCTTAAATGAGACTGAAATTCAGTAACGAGTGTCTCCAATAATCATGATGTAGACGGAGAATGCAAATCACGAGTAGTAGTAGTAAAGAAACAAGGAATACGCTAGAGATACGTAGTGTACAATAGTAGTAAGGCTAATGAATCCTCACCGATGGTAGTAGAGTTGATCTTCTATACTCCGTTTACATATAGATGTGTATAGAGGACAACGACGAGGGTTGTTATGAGAAGAGGAGGGGTTGACGCCCCTGTAGGCTCATTGGACAGGCCTTGGGAGGGCCTGTCGGTAGTGGTGATGGCCTACCAAGGGGCAGACGGTAGTAAGGAGGGTCATCGGAGGCAAGCCCAAGGGCCGACAGCTAGGAGGAGAGTCAAAGACGTAGGAGGTCATGTAGGCTCCGACGGGGATGAACAGAGGCGTCGGAGGTTGGAACGGCAGAAATGGCGGTAGATCAGGCATTTTGCAGGACTACCGGTGGGATTTGGGCGACTGGACGGCCAATGGAGGTGGCTGAAGGAGGCGGTTGGCGGCGGAGGTGGTTGGAAATAGGTGGTGGGTGGTGAAAAGGCTAGGGTTTCTCTTTGGACTCTGGTACCATGTGAGATTAGAAGAAAATAATGAATTAATTTTTTATTAAGGCTAAAAGTACATATATATAGGAGAGTACAATAAGTGGATTCTTAGGTGGATATCCAAATATCCTATAAGACTTAACAGTTTTTATTGATGATTTTTCACGAGTGTCATGAATATATTTGCTTACGGATCGTAGTCATATGTTTGATGTCTTCAAAACATTTATTACAGAAATAAAGAATTAGTACTCTGATACTCTAAAATGCTTATGTACAGATAATACTTTTGAATTTGTTGAATTTAGTGTTCAGTTTTATTATGCATCTCTAGGAATTATACATTATACTACTTGCTCTCACAGTTCTCAACAAAATGGGGTTGTTGAGTACAAATATAGGTATATTCTAGATGTCACATGCACTATCATGTTACATATGAATGTTCTAAAGTTTCTTTAGTCTGACGTTGTTTTCATAGCCACATATCTCTTCAATAGGATGCTTTATACACCATTAGGAGGTGAGATCCTTAGTAGGCACCTGCGATCACACAGTGTTTTTCTTTACAATCAAAGGTTTTTTAAGTATTTTGCTTTTGTTTAGGATCTCTCTCTTGGACTTGATAAAGTGTCTCTTAGGTTAGTTAAGTGCATGTTGTTGGTTACTCTTGTATTTAGAGGACTATCAGTGTTTTCATCCTCTAATAAAAAGATATATTGTGTCTGCTGATGTTACATTATTTGAGTTAAAAACATAGTCTGATGGTGTCACACTTGATGTTGAGTGTCCTCTTCCCTCTATCGTTGACTTTCCTTCTACATCATCTTCAAGACATCGGAGGTTTCTCTTCCTTTATTAGTGTATCGTCGCTATCAAAAGACAAACTTGCCTTTAACGACAGAATCATCATCTTCTACAACTGTAAATCCACCTCCAATTGATTTTTAATCTCTTAATTGCATTTCATAAGGTATCTGTTTCTCCACAGCTCGTCCCATTTCAAATTTTATCGTTTATGATTCTCTTCATCTTACTTTTTGTGCATTTGCCTTGTCTATTTCCTCCGAGTCAATTCCCAGGAATTATTAGAGGCACTACTACATCCCACATTGAAGGCAGCCATGGATGAAGAAATAGCGACGGTGATACAATCAGTCTATTAAGTCAGTTCATGCATGAATCTAGAAGAGTACATTAAGATGGGGTCTTACGGATTCTTGTATATGTAAAAGGTGTGCTTGGAAAGGGTATGATATATATAAGGAGTAGCTATCTGAAGATAGAAGTATATTCTGATTTAGTGTATGTTGGAGGCAAGAAAATAGAAAGTCTATATCAGATTTTTGTATATATGTAGGAGGTGGTGTAGCAAGAAGCAAAATGTAGTATCCAGGTCTAATATAGAACTAGATTATAGGTTCATGGCATAGAAGGTCTATGAGTTGATGTGGATCACAGATTTTGATTTCACTGTTGGGATGTCTATTACTATGCATTGTGATGATCAAGCAACTATGTTTATTATCAACAATCTTACCTTTCATAAACACACAAAGTATAAAGAAGTTCACTGTCATTATATTAGAGATATGGTGATGCGAGGAATTATTTCAACATCATACACTTAGTTGTCAGAGCAGTTAGCTGATATTTTCACTAAAGGATTGAGTGTAGGAATTTTTGACTCCTTGTGTACCAAGTTGGGTATGATAAATATATATACTCTAACTTGAGGGGGAGTATTAGAGGAGTCATGTTATGTTACGTAGTTTAGCTTGTTTTGGTTATATGGATTATTGGATATCCATTTATATAAATCCTATATATATGTAGTTACATGCTCTAATGTAATACGATCCTTTTTTTCCCCTTCATTTTCACACTTTTATTCTAATGACTGCTGCTAAATTATTAGATCTGGTGAATAAATAGTGAAAAATGGTTTTTGTAGGAACAATTAGTTTCTGGTGCTGAGCTTGTTGGGGACGAGGATGTTCCAAGAGCTCTTCTTGCAGCATGCAAGGGTGCAGCTGAGCCTGTTTTAAATGTTTATGACCAACTACTCTCTAGTGGAGCTATTGTACCATCACAAGACCTGAGATTGCGCCTTCTTCGGTCAGTGCTTACTATGCTTCGTGAGTGGTCTATGTCTACCCTGGCTCAGAAGATGGGTACAACTAAATCCATATCTCATATTCTTGGTGGCAATTTTGCTATGGAGCAAGCATCATCTTTAAATCAAGGGGTTCGAGATAAAATTACCAGTGCAGCAAACAGGTTCATTTCTTTAGTTTGTCTATATATTTGATGCATTATTTGTCATGCTAATGAAGACCCCTTAGTTTTGTTTTGTTTTTTTAAATTAGAACTTTCGTTATGTATGAAAATCTGAACAGGAAAATTATTTACAAATGCTAGTCATGTCTCTTTTGTTGTTAAATAACTATTAAACCGGAAAAAGGGACATGGGTCTGGAGGATTTTACAGTAAACCCATCAAATGTTGACATAGTTTCAAGCGTCGGGTACTTCCAAACTAGGACATATGTTGGGCACTGGTGGAAACGTGGTAAAAAAATGGTGGTTTGGGAAATTCCCTTGAAACTTGAAATTTGTACTTGAATCATTGAGATAAACAATTTTGCTTTTACACTAGGACAAGATGATTGATGGTAGTCACTTCAGTTAGTTGATAGTATAATTGATTTTATGCTACTCCCACCTTCTATTAGTTTAGACTCATAGATGAATTTTTATATCAGAAAAGACTATCATGGTAAGTTGTAAATTGTTGTGCAAATGAGCATATCTACAGAGTTTTTGATAAGATGCATATGGTTGTTTTACTATGTGAACATGCTTGCTGTTTCTATGTTAGTGGCAAAATGAAGGAAAAAGAAGAGAGGGATAGAAATTGAACCACCTTATATTACTTTCCGTTCAAGGGCAATCCCATTTAATTTACTCTGGAATAAGTACAGCTGTTTTTAAGATAACTCCATCATGATGTCCTCATTGAGCTTTGCCACAATCAGGTATATGACTGAAGTGCGGAGGTTGGCACTTCCACAAAGCCAAACAGAGTCTGTCTATAGAGGCTTCCGGGAGCTCGAAGAACAACTACTGAGCCCCTATTATTATGAACTGTTTTAACATCATTTCACTCCATATATGGTATGGAATCATTTATGTGTATCTATTGTGTTATTATGCAACGAAAGCAATAAACTCGAGGGTTGTTATTGGTTGAGGTACGATTTGTAATGCTAGTGTCAGTAATGTATATTAGTTGTCTTGCTGAATGTCTACTTTTTTGGTTTCATTGGTAAGTGAGGCTTTTATCAAACCTTTGAATTTAGAGTTCTCTATTGGCTCTGTTTAAACCAAACGGTGAGGACAATCAACTTGACCTACAGACCATGGAGCCCAGTGCTATAAATTGATTTTATTCCAGCAAATCTTGATCTGCAAGTGCTCAGAAATAAAGGACTACAATATCTGTGAAGCCAAGTTATCACTTTCAGTGACTCACAGTGATTCTTGAGTATTTCTTTGTAGTGCTGATGCTTTGTGATTTTGCTGTGAACTGCAAAGGGTCATCGTATAATCAGGACTGGCCCCATCTGTCATGCTTTGCAACCAAACTCATTTTTTTCAGATCATAGCAGAATATCATGTCGCATTTGCTTGTGTATCAGCATTTTTTAATCTTACACACGTAGTTTTACATGAGATAGTTTGCTTCAGTGTTCAGTAAATTTGCTAAAACTGTACTTTAGTGTTGACGTCATTTTTATGCCAACCTGACAGGACCTCTAGCTCCATTTGTTGTAATTGAGGGTTTACGTGTCTGCTCCGTTTATTACAGTGGTGACCTTGAATGAGCTTACCTCCTGCGGTGATCTTCGATTCAATTGTAGCAACTTGGCATTAATGTTGTAAGAAGCGTACACACAAGGATGCTTGATTATATACCCTTAAAAGTGGTTCTATTGTTTGTTGGTTTAATGTTGTTTCTGGCATACTCTTCCGGTTTTCACATCACGATTCAGATGTCGTAGCCATCAGAATGGACCTTTGCAACTCTATGCATAAGCTCCAGAGCTACGAAGGTCCTGATCATAACAGGAAACATGAATGAATGTGCCTAGACAGCTCGTTGTCTCAAAGAACAATGCTATCACTTCGGCATGAATGCTGGTTTGTGCATGGGTTTGGGACAATCTTAGTGTTTCAAAACCATCAAATTCGTCAAGATTATTCGTTGAACGACTTACATGTGTTAATTTTATCAATGTATAACCAGTACGAAGCAATCCCAGCCAACGTCTAGACGTGGCTATGACATTTTAGGGAGAAATCTATATTTATAAAGTACTTGTAATTTTGCAGATTTTTCCTAATATCAGTAGCAAATAGGTAATCAAATAAAGATGCAACACAATTAACGAGGAAGGGAAAGAATCTGATTCTTATTGATCTTTGGTAACGGGGCTTTGAGCAAAAGAAAGTGAATTTTTAGCACAATGCAATCATGCATGTATTCCACCATACATGATAAGTTACCATCTGTGTAATTGTATTTGAACGTAAATTTCTGAACATGAGAGTTTATTATACAAATATTTTCTAAATTACAGCAAACGAGTCATTGTCCACGAACACAGCATTCTAACATTTATTCTGTGTTAGATAAGTTCCTTTCTTTTTTACTTGAGTAAGATCACCAAGAGTTGCACTGCTCTTGTGAAAAAACGTTCTCGCGAAAAAAAGCTCTCTGGTGCCCTAGATTTGTGATGGCGTCCACTGCGGGCCGTCGCTCTACAACGGTGTCATCTTCACCTTACTTCCTCCGCTCGAGAAAGGCTCCTTCCTCCGTCGAGATCCCATTTGCAAGCTCAGTGAAAGCTTGCCGTCGGTCGGTAACTTCCTTCCTCACTTCCTCATCGACGGCCCCGCCTCGGGGAAGTCGTAAGAGGAAGGCGCCTTCCTCTTTTTCCTCTCCAGATCCCCGATCTGCTATATTTGTGTGGGACTCTTATTCCCCTTCCCTTTCTGGTCTCAGAAGGGGTAGATCCACTGAGGTGCTTACCCGATCGTCCAGATCTGGGGTTTTGGTGATTAAATTTGGTGCATCTGTTTATTTTCATGTGGATTCTAAATGCTCTTCGTATATCTGTGTGGATTGCATGTTTTTTACGAAAACTCTGTCACCGATATGGTATCTTTCGGTGAATCGATGTTTTCTGAGCTCCGGTGTGCTTGCCCCTTCCGGCACAGTTTCCATGGAGCTTTTTTATGATATTACTAAGTGTTGGCCTGCTCTTATTGTTTTGGATAATGATCTAGACTTTGAACGATCTTGTTTGGGACTTTGTGATAGTCCTTCTGGATATATTGGTTCTGGCGATTTGTGTTTTTCTGATCTAGATCCTGTAGTTCTTCCTTCGTTGCCGGTAAGCCTCCTCCCGCCGGTGGGATCGCAACGTGGGGGTAATGTTTTGGGGGTTTCGTGCTTTTCGAGTATTGACTGGGCTGAGGATGACGTTGCAGTCTCCTCGGGGTCAGTTTGGGGGTATTCTCGGTATCTCCCTCCGGTCATTAAGAGTAATTTTAACTCACAATTAAGATTTAATGAGGATTTGGAGGATAATTATAATGATACTTCTGATACATTAGTGACATCGTTGGCGAAGGAAGTTTTGGTGGGTCCTCCTAGATATCAGGACCCTGCACGTTTGTCAGACGACGTGCTTCCTTTACCCACCCCACCTTCCATGTCGGTCTTTTCTGGCATTTATGTCTCTGCTCCCGATTTTCAAATAGGCGCCTCTTCC
>JAMKQA010248891.1:0-11685 GCA_024699735.1 Posidonia australis | reverse complement strand
AGCAAAGGCTAACAAACCCTACTGACTCAATGACTGGAAAATGAAAAATTCTGTAAACTGCAACACTTACTGGAATGATCCTGATTTTAATTGATCCCCAGACCATCGCTCGGTCCGAACTCGCCCGAACTTTGTCCCAATGCCGTGTCGCTTACCTGAAGCTCTAGGTGGTTGTCAACGACGGGGATCCTTATAAAAGAAGCCTGAGACCCCTCCTGTGAAGACATCAGTTGGGAGAAACTTAAAATCTTGGAGGGCGCGGTGGAGGAGGGATAGGTCGACGGCGAAGGCTATGCGGTCGTCGTTCTGGCTGGAGATCTTGTAGTCAGCGAAGACGACGTCTTTGCGGAACTGCGCGATGCACTGGACCCCGTCCCCGCTGCCGAGGTTGTGGAGGAACATGGTGTGGTCTCTCGCCAGGGCCGAGAGGGGGCGGCGGAGGTGGTGGTGAGGGTGCGAAGTTGAAGAGACGAAAAGGGGCGGCAGAGGTGGTGGTGAGAGAGGAGAGGAGAGTGAAGAGACGAGAGGGCAGTGGTTGAGAAAGATGGCGAGTGTTTATAATTTTAGGGTACTATTGCGAGGACTATTGCGAGGACATGTCCTCGTAAAGTCCTCGCAAATATATTGCGTCGTTATAAGTCCTCGCAAAATCTGATTTTTCTAGTAGTGAATGCAAAATGAATGCAATTGTATGCGTGAATGTGCGTGCATGTTCTATGCCTAATGGATGCAACACATTAGTCATTGTCGGCCAGAGAAAGGGTAAGGACTCTTGTTACGCATGGGAAAGGTGTTAAGCATCTCCACATGTCCAAGAAATCAGTCTTTCTTGACTTTTCACTCACTTGTGTTTCGTTAATGCAAATGATAATGTATGCTTGTTAAGTCTAGTGTATGTATACTATATGTCATGCTAATGTAAATGTGAGTAGGGCAAAAATGATATGTCCTAGGTGTACTCAAAAGAGTTATGTGAATTTTAGATTGTCGGTTGAAAGGATACGACATAGTAATCATCATAGCTCTAAATGCGATGCGTGAATGCCACGATGCATGACATGAAATGATAAGTGATATGAATGATGAAACATGAAATGATAGACAAGCAAATGTTAAGTGGTGCAAAGATAAATGGCAAGAAAAAACATGATAATGCGTGTTGCATAACAAGTTGTTACATGAATGAATGAGATGTATCATGCATGATGGCATAGACCATAGACACAAGTAAGATGCAATGGGTTTAAAACGACATGAAAATGACAGGAAATGATAAATGAGCAAATGGCATGCATGATGGATGATGATATGTGTCAAGAACATAAATAAGATGCAATGGATTTAAAATGGCATAAGAATGACATGAAATGGTAAATGGGTAAGTGGCATGCATGATGGATAATGCAAAGATAAATAATATAGAAACACAATGATGGGTGTAATGAAATGGAGAGTGCCAAGTGAATAAATGGTGTATATTATGTATGATGAAAAAATATTATGATGCATGTGAAATATTAAATGGTAAGTGAATGGTGATGTGCAAGATGCAAGCCAAAGTAAAGTCTTAACGGGTAGTTGAAATGCATGCTTAAGAATTAAAAGTATAGACTGCCATGGACCTAGAATGCAGAAGAAACATGTAAGCATGCGATGAATATGACATATATCATGAACATAAGTAAAATGCGATGGATTTAAAATTGACATGAAATGACAGATAAACAAATAGAACAATTAAATATGTAATGCAATGAAATTGAAATATGCAATGTAAATGGAACAAACAAATATGATATGCAAATGAAGTGTAATCATGAAATGGCATGGGATAAGAGAATGAAATACAAGTGGGTAAATGACACACATGATGCATGCAGGGATGTGTCATGAACATGAAATGAAATGGACTTCAAATGCAAGAAAAAACATATACACATGAAATACACAAAACGAAGATGCATGGAAGCAAGGTAGAAATTAAATATGATAAACAAGTAAGGGTTCAAGGCAAACTGAAAGGCTCTGGTCTTGGCAAAACTACGCAGGTCACCCATGCAATCCGAGCGTGCTTCCAGGATATGCTCCGATAGCTACCAATGCCAAACCTAGAGAAGCCAAGAACCAAAACTGAATGGCCAAAGACCAAGAATCACAATAGATAAAAAACCAAGACGGAAACATGCACAATCACAATCACAAATGAAAACATAAAGGCGAGTGAAATGCACGAGTGAAGCACGTATGGGATGTATGCAATTAAAGAAACTAGGCATCTCAGAAACAAAGCATACGCATGATCAAGGATTAAAAACTAAGCATGAACCAAGAAACATGGGTCTGGGAGCTAAGGCTATGTCAGGTCTATCATCCATAGTCCCTGATGCACCTGCTCATGTCACACACATAGTTGGCACATGTTCTAGGATTTTGCTAAGACCATCCTCCTTCATCGCCTCTCCTCAGGCAAACCACACAGCAAAAAGGCAATGCAAGCATCCAAGAAGCTACACTAAACATCAAACTCGGAAGGCAACACTGAAAATCCAGTTGAAGGCTCAAAACACACGCTCTCCTTCCTTTGCATGAACTTACCAGACCACGTGATCTCCTCCAGCCATGGAACCGACCGGCCAGCCATGATGGACCTCTGGGGCAATGAGGGAGCAAGGTAGGAGGAGAGGGAAGGAGTGGCATGCCTAGACAGATCGTCACATACTCGTAGGCAGAGGGACAAACATGAGCAGGGATGAACCCGTCACGGGCAATGCAAATGCAATGGATGCTAAGACCGAACTCAGACCCAAAAACATGATAAATGGATGACAAGGTAGGTGGAAACTGTGAGTAATGGTCATTGAAGACCATTTGTAATGAAAGATGGTGAAACAGACGACCATTTCATCCATTTATGACTGAAAATCAAAGTCATTGAAGGTCGGATTTACTCCGACGGTTACAAGGCCTTAATGGTCGGAATTTTAACAGCTTGGGGAGCCATTAGAGGAAGGGCGGAGGAGTGGTGAAGGTCCCCTATAAATAAAGGACAAGACCAAAAGGTTTATTATAACAAAAAAGGCTCTTCTCCTAATCACCACACGTCGGAGCCCTAAATCTATCGTTAGAAATCTCTTCACTGTCGGTGGTTTTTCCATCAGTGGTATCAGAGCCTTCGTTCGTCCACCGTGCCCGAGCTCACTGGCCGTCGCTATGCTTCCCCGACCTCGCGAACAGACGCCAACCACCGCCGCCATACCCCGACACCGATCGCTGTACCCATCACCCGACCGACGTTGGCTCTCCCACGCAGTCACAGGGCATCGCGCGGTTCGTCGTCACCTCACACCTGTCACGCATAGCCGCTCACCTTGCCCCGGTACTGCACCGCTGCCTCCCCACGAGTGCCCTGCACTAGTTCTGTAACCCCAGCGAGCACCCCGCCCCTGTTCTACGCGCCGCACGAGCTCCGCAACCCCCGTGAGCTCCCCGCGCGCATCGTTGCCCAATGCTGCTGCTCGCCTGCCGCCGCTGCACGCTGTCGCTTCCTGGACGCCACGAATCACCGCAGCTTCCCACCTGCAAGCATTGCCACTTGAGATCGCGCACCCGCCACTACCGTCGACCCTGAAAGCTCCACGCGCGCACCTGTCAACGCCCGCATCGCACCTCACACGCCGCTCCATTGGAAATCGCTTCCCACTCGCCGCAGCACCGAAACGCCTGAGCCCCTCTGTCCGTGCCCCAGCCTCTCCCGAGCTCCCCCTTTCGATAGTCAGTGGAGGTTAGGTTATTGTTTTTAAATTATATAGGGTGGGTGAATAAAAATAATACCTGCATGCTTAAAAAAAAAAAGGGGTTACTTTAGTTGAAATTTAAAGTGCCTGTTGATTAAAATAATTAGGAATTTAATTGAATATTAGATGTTTCTTTTGGATTAATTAAAGTACCTGCATGTGGTTGGGTTTTAGAGCACGCGTGGGAAGCTCTGGCTAGGCAATGTAGGGGACGGTTCCGGCTGCTCTTGCCTCTCTCCTTTCTCTCCATGTTGCATGGGGGGCTCAACATAGAGGAGGTTGCCGTGTTGGTTCGTGTTGGGTTGGCTGGAGGTCGGGACTGCTGGTGGTGGACGAGGCTGGCGAGCACTGTGTGAGGGCCTCGGGGAACAAGGAGGGAGGAAGGGTGAGGTGTTGCCAGTCTGTTGGGTTCTTCCCCCGTGCTGTTGTTGTGCTGATTTTTTGGAGGTCTAGTTGATGGGTGTTGAAGGAGTTAGCGTGGCGGAGGTTGTGCAGAGGAGGGTGAGGTGAGGGCTGGAGGTTTGGCTTGTGTTGCTGGGTTGGTGGCTGAGTGTAGGGTTGACATGGTGAGGTGGTTGGCTGCCGCTTTAGTTTGCTGGGTTGTGGAGGAGGAGGACGGGTTATATGGTTGGAGGTCTCGGTGTTGTCGGAAGGAGGAGGGGTTTCGAGAGAGAGAGGAGATGGGTCTGGAGAGAGAAAGGAGATGAATGTTGTGTTCGGTGTTGCTGTGGGAGGTCCTCTTGAGAGAGAGGAGATGGGTTCTTCTTGTTGGGTTTGTCTGTTGGTCCGTTCGTGTGAAGAAGGTCGTGTTTTGTGGTAGAGTTGGAGGGGAGAGGAAGGTCTGGTTGCTGCTGAGAGAGAGAGATGGAGAAGAAGGATAACATGAGGAGGACATGAATGGTGGGTTGAGGGCTACTGGTTCATGGAAGGGTGTGGTGGAGGTCGTTGCGGGCTTGTTGGAGGTCTGGTGTGGTGTGGGGAGAAGGTTAATGGCTTGTTGGGTCGAAGAGATGGAGGTTTGTGGACCGCCCACTGGAGAGAGAAGGGCTGGGGAGGTGTAGATGGAGGTGGCATGTTCGTGGCTTGCTGGTAAGTCGGGCAGGAGTGGTAAAGATAGGCCATGAGGTCGTGCAGCTCAGGGGCCACGAAAGCAGGGGTTGTGGACTGAAGATGGGACGTACAATAGTAGGCACGTGGGAGTAGTGTGAGAGGTGGTGAGGTCTGGTGTTCTGATGGTTGTGGTCTGTTGGAGGATTCTCCCTCTCTCTCTCTCTACTCTCTCTCTCCTACGTGAGGAAGTGGGTTTTTAGAAGGATAAAGTTTTGTTTGGGCTTGGGCTATTGGGTTATTGGTCATCTGAAATGGGGTTTGTGTTTGGGCTAAGTGGTGTAACTAAGGGTTGGGCTATGGGCTTGGTTTATTGGATTTGCATGGATTTGAATGGAGGGTGGAGATCGGTCTCATGATTAGGTTAGGGTTTCTAGGTAGGGTTTGGGTTTGGTTTAGGGGTTTTGTGCTGATGTGGGATGTTGGTTTGGGTTAGGTTGGATTATGGGGGGATTGGCTTGGATTTGTGTTTGGGCCATATGATTTGTGTTTATTGGTTGGGTTAAATTAGGGTGTGGGTTTATGCTCGGGTTTGGAAGGTTATGGGCTTGAGGTGAGGTCTAGCCTAGGTTTGTGGGCTTTGGGGTATGGTTTGGACTAGTGGTGTGACTAGCGTTTGTTTAGGGTTTGGGATGGATTTGGGATTGGAATTAGGACTTCAGGCTGAGTTTTGGGGTGTAAAGTGGGTTTTGATCTGGTGAAGTGCCTTGTTGCAGCAAGAGCATTCTTCCTGAGTGTAGACACTCCGATTTTGAAGTCACTTGGCAACAAACTCCTCTAGATGATGCTCCGGTTGCGACCACTAAAATCATAGCCCACTTGAGCCCACACAAGCCCATTTAGGCCCATACTAATCCATTGACCTAATTAAAATAAAAACCAATCAAAACACATTTGAAATACATAAAATCCCAATTAATGTAACAAAAACCCAAGACCAAGTCTAAGTCAAATTTAAAACACTTAAAATCCAATTTATAAAACAAAAACCCTAATTCAAGTCAAAATCAAATTTAAAACACTTAAAATCCAATTTATAAAACAAAAATCTAATTCAAGTCAAAATCAAATTTAAAACATTTAAAATCCAATTTATAAAAAAAACCCTAATTCAAGTCAAAATCAAATTTAAAACACCTAAGATCCAATCAATGAAACAAAAACCCTAATTCAAGTCAAAATAAAATAAAATCCACTTAAATCCATCTAAAATCAAAGTAATTAAGTAAAAACCCTAATTAATTGAAATTCAAAACCCTAATCAATCCAAAAATCCTAAATAAACCAATAAACCCTAATTTAAAATCCAAAAACCCTAAATAAACCAATAAATCCTAATTAAAATCCAAAAACCCTAAATAAATCAATAAACCCTAATTTAAAATCCAAAAACCCTAAATAAACCAATAAACCCTAATTAAAACACAAAACCCTAATTTAAAATAATTAAAACCCTAATTCAAAATCAATTAATTAAACCCTAAATCTCAAAATTAAAAATCAAACTTAAATCACAAAACCCTAATTTAAAACGTAAAATCAAAAACCCTAAAGTCCATGAAAATCCCAAAAACAAAATAAAACAAAAACCTAAAATAATTAAAACCCTAATTTAAAACCAATTAATTAAACCCTAAATCCCGAAATTAAAAATCAAATTTAAATCACAAAAACCTAATTTAAAACTTAAAATCAAAAACCCTAAAATCCATGAAAATCCCAAAAATAAAATAAAACAAAAACCTAAAATAATTAAAACCCTAATTCAGAACCAATTAATTTAACCCTAAATCCCAAAATTAAAAAAACAAATTTAATCACAAAACCCTAATTTAAATCTTAAAATCAAAACCCTAAAAAATCCTAAAATTTCCAAAACAAAAACCAAAAGGAAAACCCTAAAACCCTAAGCCCATTTGCAGCCTAATAACCTTTTTAATCCATAAACCAGAAAACTATACAAAACCCAAAAATAATTCTGGTGAGCCACCGCCGGCGACCCCGAATTTTCCAGCGACAACTCCGATGACCTCTCGAAGAATCCGGAGCAAACCTCAAAGGCCCGTGACCTCTGGTCAACTACCTCCGACTCACGCGTGCGATCCTACGACGCCCAGTGGCTGAGGAGGAGGATCCACGGTGGAGGAAAGCCACATCGGGGTATAAAACCTTCACCGCCGACTAACCGGAGAGGGGATCTTCAGCCATCGACTTCCACTGGCTTCGAGCCTTCTCCCAGCGCTTGAGTCCACCCTAGAATCCTCAACATTCCCCACGTATCCAGAGCACCCTTTGCCCTCCTTTTTCGCAACCCGGAGCCCCCAACCAGAGCATCGCCGGAGCACGCCGCCGTCGACCCATCACGACAGAGGAGACACCCTGCACATCAGGTAATCTCTTTCCTCTCCTATTTTCAATTCAGTAGGCTCGTAGGATCCCTTTAAACCCATGGGATCGCGCCACGACGGAGCAACGCCTCCTGTGAGCCGTCGACCCAGTCTCCGGTGGTGGGTTCACCACCATCGGTGAGGCCCTTGGCCTCTGGATCGAGGAGTAGTCCTCCGGGCTGCTCCTTCTTCTCCCTCCTCTTCCTCTCGGAGTACCCCTGCTCCGGAGGAGTTCCCCTAGCCTCTGGTGGACTCGAAGGACCTCTGCTATCGACGCAGCCCCACCTCCGCCGTCAACCGTCGTCGAGGAGAGGCCGAAGCTCACCAGACGCCCCCACTCCCCACCGCTGCATCAAGGAGCTCCGTCGTGCCTCCATGAGTCCCTCCAAGCGCTCGCGTCGCCGTTCCAGGCCTCAGAGCACCGTCCCCACTGCCGTCGCGATCATCCTTGGAGTCTGGGATGGGTGGCGTGCCTTGAGCCACCACAGCTGTGCTTGATCCCCCGAAGAGCTCCACTGTGTCTCCTCCAAGCTCCCTGGACCCTTAGTTCGCCGCTTGGACGTTTGTGGAACCGCTGTCGTTGAAGCTCGCCGTTGTCGGAGAAGAACGGACGGGGTGACGTTGACCTACCGTTTCAGCCGTTGGATGGATCATCAGCGTCGATGAATCTCTTCCTCCCCTCCCCTTGTTGCTTTCTTCACCCTCCGATGAGAGATTGTTCCCCGGGGAGGCCTTGGATGGCCTCCGTAGTCCTCTAACGCTGACGATCTTCGAATCGCCAGCGGCCATCGTTTTCTTTTATTTTTCTTTTATCTTTTTCCCTTAGTTTTAGGTTATTTGCGTTTGAGTTTTCTTTTATTACTGTTGAGTCCTTTTAAAATAACCCTTTAGTTTTTCATTAATATTGTAAATATTGCATTCTTTACGCTGTTTCTTTTTTAATTTCAATTTTAGTTTTATTTATGCATGTTTATTTACATTTAAGCCCCTACCTTCATATTTCTTTTATAATTAAGTCCTGAACATTTGCATTTGACCCTTGGAATTGTTGAAAATGAGTTTTCCCTGTGAAATTACATTCTGAACCCTAAAAGATTTAAAAACCACACTAGCCATCATAAAAATTGAATTTTCTTTACATTTAAGTCCTGATCTTTTGCATTAAGCCCTTAGAACTTAAAAAAATGAGTTTTCTCTGTGAATTTTGCATCTTGAATCCTAATAAACCTCATAATTACACTAACCACTACAAAAGCCTAATTTTTATCACATTCGGGTCTTGAAATCTTGCATATAAACCCCTGCATTCACATCAAATCATTCCTGAGCACATACAATTTGCATATAGGCCTTTAGATTATTTCTAAATACATCATTTAGGTTTTTAAATGTTTTCTTGCATATTTTGGATATTTTTCACTCATTGCATTTCACATTTTGCGTTTAATCATAGATTACATTTAGAAATCGTGTTTTCACTATGAATTGATCTTTAGTCTCACATTTTAACCATATTTGCACTTATGTGTGAAATTTGCACTTTAGATCCTGAATTTTCAGGAAATTACCCAAGTGCAATTTTCACATTTCAATGCCACATTGACACTGGATCTATCATCTGCATGTTAGAATAGAAGTCATGAATATATTTTTCATCCAGATTCTCACTCTTTTTGTGAATTTTGCATCTTTGTCCTTATGCTTGTCCTTTATTGTGTTTACACCAATTTGTTGTTTTTCTCCTCCATGTTTTCTTGCAAATAACATCTTATGGACATTTGATACATTTTGACATGACTTAGATCACGCATCACTCCCATACATGCATTTATTATATCTGGCCAGGAAAATGACCAAATTGCCCCTATGCCTACAATGCATGAGCATGCATTTCAATTTTTGCACTCAGCCTTGCATAGTCTTTGTCCAAGCCACTCCTTAGAATTTTGCACATTTAGGCACTTATCCATGCATTTCATATTATTTTTCATCACATTGGCGTATCAGTCCATCCCTATTTAGCAAGCCTGCATCTCATGCCTTTCTTTAGTGGATTTCTTTCTTTGCTTTGCTTTCGGAGTCTCTCATCCAGTATCCGATTTGATTTGCTTTAATCCTACATCTCGGATTTTTTTGATTTGATTTGGATTTCATCGCCCGAGGGCATACACTAACTGACCGAAAGGCCTACATTGGCCCATTTGCAGATTAACTTCTCCCTTTCGATTTTCACAACTTTTTCCATGATTCTGAGGACTTGAGTTGACTCCACTTTTTATTGTTTTGACATCAGTATGGTTTTCCCGAACATTCCGTCCAAAAGCATCGTCATTTTATGTGATTTTGTTCGCATGTCATAGTTTGCCTGTTTCATGTGGGTTTCTTCGCAATTTTCCCATTCAGATCTCCATGGTGTTTTCTACGCTTCTAATGATTTGGGTCTGTTGTATTTTCGATCCCCTTGACATTGATGTGATTTTGTGAGTCATTCCTTACAAAAACACTGTCATTTTATGTGAATTTCTTCACATGTCCAAGTTTGCCCGTTTTGCGTGGACTTCTTCGCAATTTTTCCATCTTGATTTCCACAATGTTTTTCCATGATTCTGATGACCTGAGTTGTTTGCATTGTTGATTTTCTTGAGGTCTGTATGATTTTCTGAGCCTTTTTAGCCAAAAACCTCGTCATTTCATGTGATTTTCTTTGTTGTGTCATATTTTGTGATTTCATCTTTTCTTGTAGATTTCTTTGCAATTTTCACATACCATCTTGCATATCCATTTGGTTTTGCCTTGGCATTCATATTAGCATGTTTAGAGCATGATCTAGGCTTAGCAAGCATTCATCCAGCCTTTAGCAAGCGATTTACACTAGAAAGACCGAGTTTCTCGGGCGTACGAGGGTGCCTAACACCTTCCTTGTGCATAATAGGAATCCTTATCCATCCTCTAGTTAACATACGTCTAGCCTTCACATCTGCATCTCATGCATTCAATCTTTTGTGGTTTTCCTTGTCTTTCCCTTAAAAGACTAGGTAGCGACTCATTTTCCTTTTTCATTTTCTCTTATCTTGCGCATTCACCATCTTGGCATGGCTGTGATCTCCTCCCTCTGGCGTGACTCCGGGCTGGACCCCCGGGCTGGCATGGTCACACAGAGAAATCCACTTCAAGTGACTGCCAAAATGGGGTGTCTACCGTATGCTTGGCCATTTCGGTTCTTTTCTTGTGGTAGGCCGAATGGCCAAGATATTGTTTTACTCAGGGAGTTCCTTCTCCTATGTCTCTAAGTCTTTCACAGCAAAGATGGTGGATAGGCTGGCCTTTCATCTCAATGTGGTGAAATCGCTGGGGGAGCATAATTTAGCCTAGAAGTATCTACAGTCTGTCGGCTTGACGCTAAATGGCGAAGAGTTTGATGCCAGCCTTATCATCATGAATATGTAGGAGTACAATGTGATACTAAGCATAGACTGGTTGACGCAGCAGTCTACTCTGATCGATTGTACTCGGAGAAGAGTATATTTTGGGTCTTTCAGAGATGGTTCCTTCTTTGTACAAGGTGTGTGTTGAGGTGAGCCTAAGCTTGTCATTTCAAAACCTCCCTACTGTACAGCACCAGCAGAGCTGAGAAAGCTCAAGACCCAATTGCAGGAGTTGCTTGATAGGGGTTTCATCAGGCCTAGTGTTTCTTCATGGGGAGTGTCTGTTAGTGTATCGACTATCGAATGTTGAACCAGATCACGATGAAGAATAGGTATCCCTTACCCCATTTTGATGACTTGTTCGATCAACTGCAATTTGCTTCTGTATTTTCAAAGATTGATCTGAGGTAGGGGTATCACCAATTAAGGATACAAGACTTAGACATTCAGAAGACTACTTTTCTAACGTGGTACAGTCATTAATACGAGTTCACAGTTATACCCTTTGGCTTAACCAATGTATTAGTTGCATTTATGGATTTAATGAACAAGATATTTAGCCCTTTTCTAGACCAATTTGTAATAGTGTTATGGATGATGTACTGGTCTATTCTTTGGACATGAAGACTCATGCCTTACACTTGAGAATAATGTTAGATACTCTGAGGCGACATCAGTTGTATGCCAAGTTCTCCAAGTGTGAGTTCTAACTGAGTGAATTTATGTTCCTCAGCCATTTGATTTCTGGAGTAGGCATCAAAGTGGATCCTGCGAAGGTAGAGGCAATGAATAGTTGGGAGAGTCTTAGGATAGTGATAGAGATCTGAAGCTTCTTAGGTTTGGCGAGCTGCTATAGGAGGTTCATCAAGGATTTCTGTAACATCTGTGCCTGGTTTTTTCCATTTAATATAAACCATGGAATTTCTTGTAATTATTTGTGTATGGTTTATTAATGGTAAATCCAGTTTGTGT